>BQNB010074502.1:2111-31771 GCA_026074375.1 Tanacetum coccineum | reverse complement strand
CTTTGTCCTCAAGGATTATTTGTATATTTCTATAAATACTTTGATATATTATATATACGTAGAGTTGATAATCTACAATCAACCCTCATACTCAATGTATTGAAAGCTTGCTAACAATCTTCCTCAACATTTTACATAATTACTTGTACCACATAATGGAATGAGTAGTACTTGATCCACTTGTAAGATATATCTTTGTTATTGTTCGGCAATCTTGTCGATACTGTTCTTTTGAGGAAGTGCTTGTACATCAAAGATTGCGGAAGACTTTAACACATGTACTTGAGCTTTCATCATGTATTTATCTTTGTTGATTGAGCATGAGGTGTTGAATCTTGACTCAGCTGGAATGAGGTTGTAACGCTATCACTTATACTTGAAAATTAATGTTAGTGATAAACAACAGATATAGACGAATATGGCTTTGTCATTCGTCATAGTTCAGTTACATTAACCTCTGGGTCTGTGAGGACCGTTTACAGTGTATAATATTGTACCTGTGATCAGGTAGATTCAATTTGAGAAGAATCTCTTTGACAGGGTTTCCAGCTTGAAGTGTTGGATCATCTAACACAGATGCATTAGATTTACTGTACTTGCTTGTTCTCATTATCAGAACGTCTCAAAGCAAACAACATAATAAGAGTGAATCGGATAGTTACTATCTTTCTGATTGAGTCGTCAATTCATATACTGGGCCAAAATCGATATCCAGTTGACACAAGCTTGATTCATTTAGAATCTTGCAAGTCACCTCTCAAAGAGCTGTTTGATGTTGACTCTGGAAGGATTTCCATTCATTACTGTGAGTACTAAAGAGTATCACTCTAAATGTTCTGGCAATTATCTTAAGAATAACGCGTAGGACTCTTTGATACCAAATGTTGTATAATGATGTACGACATTTTGTATATTGGAATTTGTGCCCTAGTGAGATTTCTGATTGATCTCGATGGATCTAGACTCTATACGTGCACATTTTTTATTTGGTAATCGAAGGCTGGAGTGGACTGCCACCTTTTCAATATCTACAATCTCGGAATGAGAAAGTCGATAAAAGCATGTTGATCTCCGTGAGAAATGAAACAAACTTCTTTTAAGAGAAGCCTGAGTAGCTGGGATGGGTTGTGCTTTGCATCACTGGGTCCATGATGACTTGTCTTTAATATCAGAATCATCATTGTGATTATCGATAGATTATGCATTGACCCGGTTTCTGCCTAAAGTTGTATGAAGGGCTTCATTATTTACACCCTTTATCCTTACATTTATTTTAATTCTTCAACCTCTTCAATGTCAAACTGACGCGTCCTCATTATCACCTTGTTGGGTTTGTTTCGGTGATAACTTATGCCTTGGGTAACATTATTCTCGATCTCACTTTACTCTTTTTTTTCAATCATACCTAAGGACTTCTACTCTATCTAATGGAGTGTCCCTGGGTAGATCCCTCTGGTTCTGGCTGTATCATGGAACTAAGATACCTAACATTAATCGCCTTATAACTCCTTGAGAAACAACAGTTGGTCGGTCTTTGGGTATTGCCATCAAATCCATAAAACCATTTGAAAAATCAATCAACGTGTTTGTGAAATCATTTGACACATTGAGAGTTTTCAGAGTTACCAAAAAGCCCCCTACATATATGCATCATATTATAAAAGAGTTTTACACATGCGAGGACAGGGAACACACTTATAGATTAAAGATCATATCCATATAATTTTTATTGATCACTTTTTAATCACTATTCTCCCCCTCAAAAATTGCATATGTGGTGATAATTTTTGAATTATTAGTGAATTAAAAAACAAGTTAATGTCCGGTAATTCACATGAGTCTAACTAAGTCTTGGGAGAACAGGAGTGCATGCTGAATGAATATTATTATTATACTCTCCCTTAATAAAAGATTAAAGTGAAAACTTAGAGTAGGAGTTTGTTGAGCACACAATTTTGAAAGAATTTGAATTTTCTTTTTGAAAATATCTTGAAATATTGTGCTCAATAGAAAATGATTTTATATTTATCTTATTAATTATCATTTTCTTGGTGCTTCTCTTAAGCATTCAAAACTTTGAATATGACAATGCTCAAGACCGAGAAGATTTGAACTTCCCGTTGTTTAGGATAAATGTACATAAATGAACATTTTCCTTTCTTTGGAGTCAGAGTCCTAAGCTGACATTTACTTAGAAGTCGTAGAGAAAATTTGAAGAGACATGTTTTGAAACTTTTTGAAACTCTCGCTCGAACTTCATTTACACACACGTGTCAAGATTAATCAACATTTCTAGGGGCGTAAATGTTATCGATTATCGAGAGACATGTCAGAGAAGATTATTTTTGGTATTTTTGAAAAAAATTTTGATTTTGTATTTTTCTTTTATAGGTTTTATAATTGTGTATTTGGTTTTTCAAATATATACAAGAATTACTGTATTTTTGCAAGACGTTCGAGCTCATGTGGAGACAAACTACGCATACCAAGGAAACAAACCAAATAGTTAAACCTTTCCACTGGAAGGGCTTTGGTAAAGAGGTCGGCCAATTGGTAATCAGTCTTGACAAAAAACAGTTCAGTCGTACCCTTTTCTATGTGTTCCTTGATGAAATGGTAGCGGATTGCGATGGGCTTGGTTCTCGAGTGTTGTACCGGGTTGCAGGATATGCATATGGCTGATTTCGAATCACAATAGATAGGAATCTTGTTGAAATGAAAGCCATAATCTATTAAATGTGTCCTCATCCAAATGACTTGGGTACAGCAAGCAGATAGAGACATATATTCTACTTCTGCGGTTGACAGCGTTGTACAATCTTGTTTCTTCGAGGACCAGGTAACCAGCTTTTCACCTAAGAGTTGAGCTCCACCTAAAGTACTCTTGAAGGTGTCTTTACATCCCACATAATCAACATCTGAAAATCCGATTAGTTCAAAACCAGAATCCTTCGAATACCAGAGACCCATGTTAACGGTTCCCTAGAGATAATGAAAGATCTTTTTTACCTCTTTGAGGTGCTTCTCGATTGGCTTAGCCTGGTACCGAGTAGATAAATAAGTAGCATGTACAATGTCCAGTCTACTTGACGTAAGATACATTAGGGCACCAATCATGCTACGATATTTCGTTGCATTGACCAGAGTCCCGTTTTGATCTAAGTCAAGTTTGTCTTTGGTCTCCATTAGAGTACCAACGGGATCACAAGTTTCCATTCTATACTTTTTAAGGATTTCTAACACATAGTTGGACTGGTTTTTAAAGATGCCACAAGGGGGATTGGTTAACTTGTAAACGAAGGAAAAACGTCATTTCCCCCATCATCGACATTTCGAAGCGGCTTTTCATAAGATCAGAAAATAATTATGTATATCTGTGGTTTGTAGAACCAAAGATAATATCGTCAATATAGACCCGTACTACAAGGATGTCCTCATCGAAGCGTCTTATAAACAATGTAGGATCAATGGTGCCTTTAAAGAAGTGATTATGTAGGAGAAACTTTGACAATTCGTCGTACCAAGCCCTCGGTGCTTGCTTTAGCCCATATAGTATCTTCTTTAGCTTGTAGACATGGCTTGGTTGATCAACATCAATGAAACCTTTAGGTTGACACACGTACACGTCTTCTTTCAACCTACCATGCACGAATGCAGTTTTCACGTCCATTTGGAATACAATGAACAATTTGTGTGCAGCATATGCCAAAAATATCCTAATAGCTTCCATCCTAGCAATCGGAGCAAAGGATTCTTTGAAATCAATTCCTTACTCTTGGCGGTACCCTCTCACGACAAGACGAGTTTTATTTTTGATGACTGTGTTTTCTTTGTCATGCTTGTTTTTGTATAACCATTTCAGAGTAAGGGCTTTTACGTTGTCCGACAGAGGAACTAACTCCCACACATCAAGCCGTTGGAATTTAAGAAGTTCTTCTTGCATTGAATCAATCCATGTAGGGTCGGTCATAGCCTATTTGACAGTTGATGGTTCCATAGTGCTTACAGTTAGAGCGTACATGCACATGTCGCCATCAGTTCATAACTGATTTTTGCCAAAACTGGTCGTGAGGGTTCTCCTATCATTTGTTCCAGAGGGTGATCCTTAGTCTACTGATATTCATGAGGGTATGGTTGATAAAAGGTATGCATGTTTGATGGATCCACATAATGAGAAGTCGATTTAGCAGAATCTATGGACGGATTAGCAAAAGGATTTACAAACATATTCCTATTAGGCATAACATTTGAAACATTGTTAGCAACAGTTTCAGATTATAGTGGAGCTTGATTATCTTGTTGTTGAGCATGTTGTGGTTGTGGTTCTAGCTCATCAACATCCTGTGAAGAGTTTGAAATATCTGCCGCCTGAGAAGATGAATTAGTTAGAGTCGGTGCTGTGTCTACTATTGTTGTAGTTGCCATTGGAGTCTGAAGAACTTGATGTGCTTGAGCAGCAGGAGAAGTTCTTGTCGCAGCTGACTGTTGACCACCAATATAATTATCATACATAGTTTCAAATAGTAGATCTAAATCACGTTCAATTGGTTTTTGCAATGTGATTGTTGACGGAGCATAAGTAAGATCGAGTCCTGAACTAATTTGTCCAGAAGTCATGCTTTAAAGCCCGGGTTTTGAACTGCGTTGTTCAAAAGCCATTGCTAAAAGCTCATCAAAAGTAACGTTCATCGTTTCCATGATCTTCTTTGTCCTTTGGTTGTACACTCTGAAAGCACAGGAATTTGTAGAGTAGCCAATGAAAAATCCAATATCACCTTTTGCACCAAGCTTTCCAAGATCTTTACGATCATTCTTTGGATTACACAGAGCCCTAAATACATGAAGGAAGGAGATATCTGGTTTTCTACCATTAATAAGCTCGTATGGTGTTTTGTTAAATCGGCGGTGAATGATGGAGCAGTTTTGAGTGTAACATGCAATAGCAATTGCTTCAACCCATAAAAATAACAGAGCACACAAAAAAATCAACATTGTTCTAGCAACCTTTACTAATGTCTAGTTTCTACGTTCCATAACTCTATCCTGTTGAGGTGTTCTAACAGAAGACGCTTGGTGAGAGAGGCCAACACTATCAAAGTATTCTTGAAGCACTTGATTCTTGAATTCTGTGCCATTTTTGGTTCTTACAATGATGACTGGAGCTTGCAGAAGAACAATAATTTTCTTTAAAAAAGTTTTAATTACTTCTGGTGCTTTATTTTTTGATTTGAGAAAGTGTACCCAAGTGTAACAAGAGTAATCATCCACTATCACAAGAACATACCGCTTTCCATTTATGCTTTCGACTCTCATCAGACCACACAAATCCATATGGAGAAGGTGTAACCTCTATTTTGAATTTGGAACATGTTTGGGTGGGTGAGACGCCTTTTTGCTTTTTCCTTGCTAACAGGTAGGACAAAGGTGTTCTTTATGGTATCAGAACTTTGGAAGACCGGTGACGAGATCATTTTTGGCAAGGTCATTTATGGTGTCCAAATTGAGGTGGGATAATCGTTGATGCCATAACAAAGATTTGGTAGAAGTAGCCCGAGCCATAAGGCAAATTAGAGATGCAAAGGCCATTTCATGGAGATTGATAGTGTAAAGGTTTGTTGTACGGTTTCCTTTTAACAAATAAACTCCTTTGTAGCACCTCCAAAATCATTACAACGCAACAGAATACCACTTGGGGTGCAACTTCATAGTTCATACACACAAGTTATAAAAAACGACCTCAAAAGAGACGTTTAATAAAATGTCACATTCGATTTAAATAAATCAGAGCAAATTCAGGTCCTAATAATTCCTTTTTAACAAAAGTTACAAGAGTTAAAAAATGTCTCATTTGTATATCTAAAGAAAAATGGTTGTCGAATGTAAAGAAGTCCGAGTCTTTAAAGTTTTGTTGATATCCGCGCATCAAAATGCTCCCAATCCTCAGCTAGCAAGATAATAACCGGAGAAAATACATGCAAAAACCTCAACAATAATGTTGGTGAATTCATAGGTTTAGGTAAAAACAGCATTGAAATAATTCAAGTAAATATTTCAGTAAGAAAAGCAGCGCTACAACATTTTAAAGTATTATTTCCGAAATCCAAGTAGTGATTTGATAAGTCAAGTAGTGTTTAGTAGTGGACCACAAGGTTTAAGATCAGACAACAACAGTATTTCAAAGTATAATTCAACATTACCACATTGAGCTCATGACACCAAAACCTTGACAATAACGCATATCAAATGCAAATACAATTGCCCCAGTACTAGGTATTATGGCCTCATACTTACGATTCTCAATACAAATTGCCCGTTAAAAAGGTGCTCGAAAGAATTCGATTTAGACCTCGGACGGGGTTGTCAAACCCAATAGATCTATTAAATGTACTAGTGTTCACCCCTACAGGGCAATTAACGGTTCATGAAATTAGGGACTTTGGCAATAGCGACTCATGCAGATAATTTCATAATCGGGTCAGGCGTACCCTTCAAGCACTTATGTTCCATTAGTAAAACAAATAATGTGTCCAAAACTCACGGTTTCAAAAATAGATAATCAATGTTCTCAAATCATGTAGTAAGCGAATCAAGCTTTAATAAAGATAGTCAAGTAACGGTTAAGTAATCAATAAGTTTTCTTAACAAAACGAGCATGTATTCTCACCCCAAAAATAGTTTAAGAAACCATTAAAAGAGAAAAAGTGGGGCTATGAACTCACCGAGAAGCAATGAGGATAAGAAGTAAGATGAGTCTTCAGACGAGCGATAAATATTTCTAAGCACTACCTAGAAGACGTTACGCGTCTTAGTATAATAAAAGAAGTCAAAACGTAAAAATAAAACAAGTGATCACGAGATATGTCTCCAAGATATATTTCCCAAATCCTTTATACTCCAAACATGACTTCTAACTTGTTCTTATAGGTAATAAAACATCTACCAAGTTTTGCCTTTTAATTCCTATTTTACCAATGTGTACCATACGTTTTTAGATTTTGAGACTAGACGTAAAACTCAGTTTCTGATTTTACCCCGACTTTATGGTTCTATAATTCCTAATCCGTAAATGATATAAGCATGAGACTTTCACCCCTGGAAATCCCTATGAGTCTACTTTCCAGAACGCAAGGTTTCACCATCTAATTAGTTTTCAATCAATAGGAAATGTCAATTTAGTACTAGACTACCCAACCAGAGTTTTTACAAAACTGAAACACCTTTACGGAAACGGCCATAAATCCTAAACCGTGATAGATATTGAAGTGAATCCTTTTGGATATGTTAGATTAATGTGTTTAATACTGATCCATGTTTTTATACCCAACACTTTAGTACATAATTCTGGAATTATAACCCTTTTCCAATCTATGTTTCAGAATTCACTAGTTTCCGTAAAACGCCATAAATCCCTCATCCGGAATCGATACAAGACCATCCAATTCGCCACATGAAGCTTAGAACTATATTTATCCAACCATGCAATTTAATAATAGCCTCCAGGCCAAAAAGATTTAGAAAAATCCACGTTTAGCTACTGACCTAAAACTGCCCCTACAAACTACTTCTAAATCCCATCAAAACTCATCTTAATCATTATTTATCCACATGCAATGCCATACTATATTGTCACATATCCTCATGATCATCACTAACCATGTATTACAGTAGGTAATCAAATCGAAAGTAATTTGTTTACAAAAGCAAATGAAGAAAACAAAATAGAGGCTTACAAAAGTAAATTAAACTAGTGGTAATGAGCACCACTTAAACACCTTTCTTGATAAAGTTTCCAATGCAACAACCCACAAAATAAGCTCAACCAAAATCAAACTTTCAGCCCCATATCTTCATTTTTACCCAAAATAATAACCCTTTAACCCTTAAACAATTCTTGCAAAGACTTTCAACAAATTCACCAAAAACAACCAACAATACTAAGCTCAATAATCACCAATTTACACTAGATCATCATTTCTATGACATGCATGAACCTCTTCATAATACCCTAACAAATCAGCCCTTATACTCCACAAATACTAGGTTTCTTGGTCTTCAAATGTTTTCCATAATATAGAGAACAAGACTACATAAGAATATTAAGAGTTTGCTATAAAAAAAATTTGTTGAAATTGTTGTCTTCCTAGCCTATGTTGATCGGCCAAAAAGAGGAGACAAGAGAGAGGGAAATTTTCTTTTTGTGAAGTGAACTACGTGAAAAGAAAATGGAGGTTAGTGAGGTTTTGATTACACCTTACATGCAAAGTTTATTTTCCACGTGTCCCATTAACTAATAAAATGAGACATTTGGACATTTACCATAATATAGATCACCATGTGGCTTTTCTTGCCGCCCATGGTTGATTAGGGGAGGGGTTTGGTTTATTTTGAGTGAAATTTTAAGATAGGTGTGTAGTTTTGGGGTCAACGGGTATATGCGACAAATATTTCAAGAGTTAAGGCGGAAGTACGAAGTGAAATGAACAGATAAAATAGTAGTTTCTACATTAAACGGTAATATTTTTCAGAAAAATTATAAATTACGTTGGGTTCGAGACGGTTAATAATTCTAAGCAGGGCTCGTAATAATTTAAAACGACAATTTTTATAAAACCCGACTAAAAAGTAATAAATTAAATTCTATAACAATTTGGAAAATAAAAATAAAGCTCGGGATAATATTGTGACCGTAATACGGGGTTTTACGAAGTAAAATTAATAATGAAAGATTAAGTTTAAATAATGACCCGAAAATTACGAAATGTTACAGCCTTCAAGATTTCAGACATAGCAAGTATTCCTTCGGAAAGCGACCTCTAAATCTGAATCACAAAGCTGTCCAACCAAGAATAGGTTGTGCCCCAAGCCCTCAACGAAATAAACCCTTGTAATTAAAATATTCCGCCATTAAAGATCATCATAACCCATAATTGCAGCAATATGATCATTTCCAAAGCGGACAGTTCCCAAAAACTTCCAGGAAAAATTAATAAGAAGCTTTAAGTTGCCTGTCATATGCTTAGAACAACCTGAGTCGATGCACCATATACAAATTTGGACAACCTGCCAAAAAAAGATGTAGAATTTGGAAACCGTTTGCTAATAGGTTCCTGAGGGTTAGAAATGCATGCATTATCACCATTAGAATTGTCAAATTGACACTTAGAGACCATGGATTTTATTATTTTTCCATTACAGTCAAAAATTCTTCTAGTTAGTGACCAACTACGGCAAATACTAGGTTCACTAGGTGTAGGTGAAACAAGTCTTTCTTTGGAGCCTACTTTCTTAGGTTTCTTAACCTTTGGCTTGTGTTTCTTTTGATTTTCAATGTTTGAAACATTAACACTTAGTTTATTATCACGAGAATTCATGTCATTCACATAATTAAGCATACATACATCACGATTAGCAGTAATTAAACATTGGCTACACATAGCACAAACAACTTCAGATTTATCATTCCGAATAGGAAGCTTAATGTTTTTACATTCAGATGAAATATGTCTTTTATTCTTAGAAAGTAGTAAAATTCCTATGGTGTTCTTCTACATCAACTTCTTTATTCTTCATGCCACTACTTTTAGACGCAGAGGGGATCCTATCCTTCTTTGTATTGCTCCTAGGCTATGGTCTTTTGGTCTTAGCAGTGTTGTCTACTCCTGTAGAAGATGAACCATTTGAATTAGAATTCATAGTTTTCTTATGAATGACACTTGGTTGAGAGACAGTGATTAGTTTTGTCCTAACGCTTGCTCTAAGAGGTTTGTTAGGCACATGCTTTTTTTCCCTAGAAGTCTTAAAAGGATTAATCCTAAACATTCCTGAGGTAATCACTTTGTCATTTTTCATAACAGTGGATTCTCATGTGGAAGGTGCCGAGTTTGAAGTGACTGGTTTAAGCAAAGCATTTGTCTTATCACCCTTAAGAGAAACCATAGATTTTGGAAAAGGAATTACAAAATAAAGTTTTGGTTGAGAATAAGGAGGTGGTTTTCCCAAGATTGATTGCTTTGAAAATTGAGTATTCACACTCGTACCTTTGGTTGTGTTCTTTTGTTCAGAAACCTTATCAAATAATTGGGCTCTTCATTTTGTATTTTCATAAATCGTATCATTTAATTTGTTTTGCAAAGATTCAAATATTTGTTTTGTTTGAGCCCGTATCACATTGATAGAGTCAAAAAGGTTCTTATAAGTGGTCTTAAGATGAGCATTTTCTTTTGCATAATTCTTAACCTAAAACTCTAAGGACACGTTCTCATCTTCCAGATTCTGAGACAAATGGTCAAGGGTATTTGATGCACACTGAGTATTAATACTCTTACCCTTGAGATCTCCCAACTGAGCTTGCAACCGTTTGATTTAGTTTTGCATGTCATTATAGGCTTTATCATACGAAATTTTATCATATTTGTATTCCTTCCATTTTTTATACCAATCATTCCAAAGAGTAGCATACTCTTTTTCCTTTTTGATAATGCAAGATTCAAGTTTTTCTTTCATATGATCAAGCTCAATATGGAGATCGAATGTATCTACAACAGAATCATTTTGCACAATAGACATAATATCTTGACTGACAACTGCTCTCAAAAGATGTTTGTTTTTTATTTCCAAAACCTTTATCTTATCCAGAGAATCGTCGGCTTCCTTTGCAAGAGATTTGAAGTCTCGAACAAATTTGGCTGCTTATTTCACAAAGTGATTTTCAAAATTTTGTACCCTGACATCAACTTGGTTAACAATAGGAACAATTTCGTCTTTGAAAATCTTGTAAATCTCTTGATGAGTTAAGGATGACAGATTTGTAATGTTTCCATTCATTCTATGTTTGACAACACGTTGAAGTGTCACGAGAGTGTCTTTTACCTCTTTTAGGAATTTTTGGGCAAAACTTGGAGTATCATTCGAAGATTCCTCATCAGGTATTGAAAATGATTTTGAAACATTGGCCGTTCTGAAAGTATTTGAAAAATACACTTGTTCACATGACTTGGCCTTTTGAGAAACAAAAACCTCACAAAGTTTATTAATTTTTGCATAATTTGCCGGTTTTATTTCTTTGTTTAATTGTTTCATTTTTAAATGACTCTCTTGAGCAAGTTGCAGTGTTTCCTCTGAATCATACACAATCGGAGATCATGCTTGTTATTAATACTCTGCCATTATTACTAACCCTGTTGTTTTGCTTGTGCTTGCTTGAGATATGAGAGTTTGGATAAACCTAAAAGCCATTTTCCTCTTTAGTGTTAGTTCAAACGAGTATATCGGCTTAGCTGTAAAGCTTGTGCAACGTTTGTATCGACTGACCCGATTTTACCAATTGTTATCTAATTCCTTTTCTCTTTTACTCAGTTCCAATTTGTTTATCAAGAAGTTCGCTTCGCGAGATTTTGAATTCTTACTTCATTTGTTTATCCCTTGTGAAGGTAAGAAATTAATTGATTTTTCTTTTGAAAGTTGGTTTATTTAAATTTGCAATTTCTCATTCAATGTCGTTAATTTGTTTAGAGAAGGTAAATGTAAGAGCATTTATCTTTTTAGAAGAAATTGTTTTTGATTAAAAGACTTTTGATAACCTCTTTTAAGTGTGTCATATTTTTCTTGATTGATTTCAAAACATTTTTTTTACTCTTATATCTAGCAAGCTCAATGGTTAAGTCAGCATTGGTTTCCCGCATTTTGCGATTGACCATATTGACTCTTTCAACTTTAGTGGCTAAATTGTTATATAATTATTCAAAATGAGCACGCATTTCCTCAGCAGTAGTAGGATTTTGGTCTACTGTTCCCCCACTTTGTTCCACACTAGAAGCATCAGGGATAACGTTACTGTCATTCTGTTGAACTTGGTGTGGTTCTAAAATGGGCTCGAGTAGCTCAGTATACTGCTCTTCCTGAGTAAACATATTAAATATCTCATTATCATAACAATTGTAAGAATCAGGTACCTCAAATGTGCCATCTGAATCCCATAGACGAGAGGTTTGCCAATATCTTAATAACATGTCGCTGCTTGCTACAAACTTACCATTAAAAAGCAGTTAGCATTGACCGCTCCTCATCTTTTCACCACTATCTCCTGCAAAATACCATTAGTTAATCTCTTTAGCTTGGAGTAGAATACCTACATCTAACTTTTTGTAGCAATCTGCACACTGTCTGTTTGAAGAGGATGCATCATCCTATTCTCCATGTCTGATGTGTTGTTACCTAGCATAATGATCCAATCTTGCAGTTGAAACCTTATTCTGAATTAAATTATTCCCATTTGCATTACCTTCAGCCTGTCACACCCCCAAACGGGGCCAGGACTGAATACGTGTCTGGGGGTGTGACATCATAATATACATCACACAAAGTACAAAGAACGATCACTAAGGGTACGTTTTAAAAATAAACATCGTTGCATGGATAACATTAATTAAACTGTTAACAATACTGCTGATTTAAAGGGCGTTTATATGCGGAAGCGTAAATAAGATTTGTATATTTGCAACAATGTGTAAATAAAAATTAAAGATCCTTGAAAACCGGGCCATGCAAGGAGACACCATATAGCAATCAAAGACATCCACAACTAAGCACCTAAGAAAAACATGCTTAAAAACCTAAAATAAAGTTGGTGAGTTCATAGGTTTAAGTAAAATATTTATGAGGACCAAAAGACGTTAGTAACGATTTCTGTTTCATTCCACAATATCAGGTAAAGTTTTAGGAAAACTGACTATTGTTTAATACAAAGTAGTGAGTGATCTAATGTTTACGAGTGAGTGTGACATTGTAATCTACATACAATATTACACATTTCTTTTTTACGAAATTACCATAAGCTCATGACACCGATGTCTTAACAAGTTGCATAAATCTCCCAGTCTTTTGATTTTGTCTCTCGAATGGTGTTTTTGCCAAAACACTAAGTTCTACCTCAAATAAATGCACCACTGGACTAATGTACTATCCAGGGGTTCTGTGTGGGGGTGTCAACCCAATAGTTGTTTCACAGCTCATTCGTGCTTACCGAAGAATTTAAACGGTTCATGATGTAGTGTACTACGTGGCAATAGGGAAACATAGGTAATATGTAAAAGTTTAAGGTACTTGTATTCATAGTAAAAGCAACCAACGTATTCGTAAAGAGTTTAAAGTATTTATATCCATAGTAAAAGCAACCAACGTATTCATAAAAGTTTTAAGTACTTGTATTCATATGTAAAAACGAATGTGAATTCCAAATTCATGTAACGGTGTTTGTAAGAACGAACTCATGTTTCTCACCCCCAAAAGTTATAAAGAATATGTGAACAAGTAAAAGGTGGGGCTATAAACTCACCTTAAGCAAATGGTGAGAAAGTAATTCAACGAAGAGTATAACAAAATCGAACGACTCTAACCGTGACCTAATTACAAGACGCGCTTCAAAAACAAGGAATAAATAACGAAACGTCGGATAAGACGCTTATATAAGAAATAGACATCCATAAGTGTTGTACTTTAGTTTTATTTAGTAAAAAACGTGTCATTATGAATGTATAAGGTTTATAGTTACGTTACGCATGTTTACGAAAGGGTTTCCTATTTCGGAATGTTGCTATTTTTTAGAAAGTTTCTATTTTAGGAAAGTTTTTAGTTTTCGGGATGTTAATAGCGTCCCCTATCTTAGTCGTTTCCATAATTCCAAAAGCGCATTAGTGAAACCTAAATGACTATGCATTATATCTATCTCGCTAGTATATCCTAACTTACTATATTTAGAAATGTTCAACGACATCGAAATATTATTTTTATAAAAACTCCTAACCCCTCGTAGTAATATTAGAAAGCTACGTTAATTTTTTTCGGTTTCGAACCTAAGGACTAACCCGCTGAAAACTTTTTCATATATAAAATTATATGTCAAAAAATAACTGCCAGAATAATATGGTTTAACTCCACTCATAAAGCATTTTAACAGACTTTACACGCTTTGAGGGAAACAGTATTTTAGGCCATGTTTGAGTTTTACACTTTAGCCGAAACTAGGGTCGAAAAGGCTCAAAATGGGTCATTTAAGATTCGGATCTGCTGTAATTAACAATTGTTTTGCCGAAAAATGTATCAAGTTTCATTTGGTCATATCTAGGCCGTTTTAAGTCCGTTTTTAGTGTTCGAGATATGAAAATCTATCTATTTGAAACGAGCTATCCAAAAACTACCTTCTCGGCTAATGATGACATTTTTAACTATCCGAAAACCTCCAAGCAAAAACGGATCAGCAACATTATTTTTCGTAAACGCTTCCAAAAATCCATCTAAACTTTCTACAATAGTGCTCTATCATACACTTAATCCCATTCACTACTCATAAACAAACTAAAAACCATCTTAAATCTATCTTAAACCCATTGTCCTTTTTGTTGCACACAATAGTTTCACTCATCCTTACCCTAATACAATGTGTAAATCAAAGGAAAACCTTATAAAATTTTGATTGATTTTCATTAAACCATCTTGTTTCTTTTTAAAGACTTACACATACAAAATGGATATATAGATCTATGCAAGAACAAAATGTAAATTAGAATGAATGGTAGAAATGAAAGTAAGAGTTTAAAGTAGCTTACAAGAGAGAAGAACAAGGGGAAAAAAGACACAAGATCTAAACATTACCCTGATCTTGAGAAATCAATGAATATAACCAAACCCTAACTTTAGATCTTGAACAAGAACCTTGAAATCAAAGTACTAATCTATGGAAACTCCTTAAATAACCTTAACGAATAACCTTGTACACTAGATCTTGAAAGGAAATGAAGATTTTGGACACCCTATGGGTGTGTATGTTGAGTCGTGACCACAAGAAGAGAAAGGGAAGAAGAGAGAAAATTTTAGAGGCTTGGAAGAATATGCAAATGACCTAAATTCTTATAAGGGATGTATTTAAAGTTTAAGCCTAGGGTTTTGGTTTATAAGTATTGACCAAGTCAAAGACTAGCACACACTTATTATGTGTGTGTGTTCGGTTCAAGAGAGAAAGGAAAAAGGGAGACCATGAGCCAACAATATGGAACCATGGTGCAAGTATGGATGTTTAAAGGCCAAATGGTTAAAGCACTAGTCAAATGGTGTAAGAATAAGTCACATGAATATGTTGGTGAACGTATGTGTGCATGAGAAAGACCTCATGAGAGGTCACTATCTACACTTACACATAACACATGCCTAATAAAACAAGAAAAGATGGCACTGATTTAATTAGAGGCTTAAACCATAATTTTGAAGAGAATGAGGAGAAATATTTCAAACTTTTTAAGTTTGGGATAGATAATGGTTGCTAACTCGAGTTTACATGCCAAGGTGGTGAGTTTCCGGGGTTCCGTTGGACGTAAAATGCTAAAAACGTAAAATGTACGCGATAAACGTAAAAATTGTAAACATAAGTGTACATAGCCTATGTACCACTATAAAATGACTAAATCAAGAATAATATGAGTAGACTAAACTTAGTTCGGAGTCGGGACGCGTCCGATAATGTTTTACAGTTTTACGCGGGATAACTTCCTGGTTTTAAGTCAAATTCAAACGTAACTTATGAAAGTCAAAATAATGAACGGAATAGTTTAAAATAATGGCCTGAAATTTATGGGGTGTGACATCCTTTCCCCGTTAGAAGAGCTTTGTCCTCAAAGCTCAAGTCGTGATATCTAACGTAGACGAGAGGTTCGAGAAAAGGGTGCGGTTAAAGGACAGTTTTTTTAAAAGAAGATAACAAGGTCTATCATTAGCTAACTTATCAAAGTGGTAAATAACGGAGAAATTTGAGGTGTCATCGCTGAAATGACTAATAACAGCGAATACGAAATCCCTATTGGCGCTTGCCTTAGTTAGGACGGGAATGTAACGAATTTTTGGGGAGGAACGTACCCATAACAATGTCGAGGTTTTGACGAGTTTCTCCGTCTCCATTCTGGTTCCCCAATTATGGGCAATACCTCTTGGTGTGTCCTTTTCCTCCACATCCATAACATGTCATCATAGTAGAGGCCCAACAGTCTCTTGCTTGGTGGCCAACCTTCTTGCAGTTTCCACATCTAACAGGACATAGACCGTGGTGGTGCAGCTTGCACTTGTCGTAGAGTGGTAAAATTCCAGCATAGCCCTTATTCTTATTGTTCCCAACTATGTAAGCCCTTGCCACATTCTGCCTCTTAAAAGGTGGTTGTTGCACACGGTTGTCTCTTGGATTGTTATTAACCCTTCTCTTGTTCTCAGCATTCCTAGCAATATAACCATTCAGTTTATGATCCATCAAGTGGTTTGCAATTCGAATAGCATCTTGGAGTCTTCTTGGTTCAGCAACAATCATATTTCCTTGGATATTATCGGGTAGACCCCCAATGAACTTCTCAACTCGGTCCTCCTCTTTAGGGACCATCTTAGTGCACAACAAGATTAGCTCTTGAAATCTTTGGGTATACGCAGTCAAAGCATTACCCTTCTCAGACAGATTTCATAACTTAGTTTCCATCTTCTGAATCCCATTTCTTGGATAGTATACCTTAGTCATTAACTTTATAAGTGCCTTCCATGTCATGGCATATGCGGCATCAGTTCCAATTGTCCTCTTGTACGAGTTCCACCAAGTTAATGCATTGTCTTGTAAAGTGCATGAGGCATACTTCACTTGATACTTCTTTGGACAATTGATGATGTGAAACACAGTCTCCATCTTCTCAAACCATCTAGTCAACCCAACAACTCCTTCAGTCCCCTTAAAGTTTAGTGGTTGACATTTCACGAAGTCTTGATAAGTACACTCATGAGCAATAGGCACAACACCTCCAACATTCACATTGGGAATTCCATTTCCGTTTCGATTGTTTTGGTTTGCTTCGTAAGCTGCCATCGCCTCAACTACATGTTGGGTTATTAATTTCTCGATGGTGGCAGCACTTAGACCTTGTCCTGACGTCGGCATGTTTTTTGCAATTCATGAGGAGTAAGGAAGAGTGCGGCGGTATAAAATTGTGTAAAAAAATGTTTATAACTAAATAAATAAATAAGACATTAAGAGGTGACGAGAATAAGGCGTGTTGAAACTAATCGACATATTCCTAGGCCATGCACAAGGCAAAAGTGAACGGAAGGAAAGGATAGACGCAAAGCAAATGTAACTCAAACAAAACGAACTCATAGCAGAGATAAACTCATGGCAAAACAATTTCATGGAGGAATAAATCCAAAGAAAATAATACCCAAAGAAATATAATTCGCATGTGCACTTATCAGTGTATACACATATTGGGCACAAGTAATGTACGAATAGGCAAAAAAATAGCTAACGTATAAGGATTTCAAGTAATGATTCTTTGGGATAAGCTTAAATGTTGTCTAAAACGGTTCCAACTTTATCAAGGATTTTGAAAAGCCCTAAATATAAAGCGGTTTTAGCTTTCCCTGTTTGCCAAAACGTATCGCTCCTTTTTGGCGACATTTTCACCATGCCCTTTACTCCAACTTGAAACTCAACTGGTTTTCGTCTCACTTCAGCATAACTCTTTTACGTCTCAGTTGTTTCATTAACAGTTTCTTGTCCGGTGAGTTGGCTATCTCCATATTTTCTTGATCCTAATCCAATTAAAAGGGATCAATTCCTAGTGTTCCAAAACTTTACAATCCATAATCATCATGACCGCAGGGAGCGTGATTTGGTCTCTCGGCTAAGGGTACGGTGTCTCTATATGATAGGGTTGAGAAAATCCACTTAGTTACGACACTTACTAATAAAAATACACATGATAGACACAACTCACGAACACGCACGCAAAATATTAGAAAAACATAAATATGATAAAATTAGTTGAAAATATAGATAAAGAAACGTAAATAGAAATGGAAAGTGAAGGTAGATTGACAAAAATTTAGGTGACTACTCTTAGTATGGCATGATCCTTCCTAAATTATCCATAGGTGATCAGGCTATGTATAATTTAGGTACTAACGATGAAATGCTCTTTCCGTAAAACTACTGTTATGTTTAAAGGTTTACATGGTATATTTACAATGTGGTTCATAAGGTAGCAAAAATGGTTCGTGAAAACAAGAACAAGGCAGCTTGTATATCGACACAAGATATATTGCAAGATAGCATACATTTTTTTACGGTGTTAGCAAAATGGTTTTCGAGAAAATCAAGTGACAGTTTTTTTTAAATAGTAAGGGGTTAAAATATGGTAACGAATAGTTTACGAATTGCTACTAATTAGCTTATAAAATGACAACTAAATAGGTTGTGTAGGACAACTAAATAGTTTATAAGACGAGAGTAAAAATGGTTTATAAGACGAAAACGAAAGTGTTGACAAAGCGATGACTATTTAAGAAGTGACTTACTTTAATTTATAGAGAATCAGAATGTAACCGACAGAATCGTCATGACACATACATTAATAGGATTTTTAAAACATTCACCTATTACAATAAAATTCATACAAAAGTACTTGTGCATATCTCTTAGGGAATATAGTTATAGAAGGTTTCGACTTAGGTCTCACTAGGTTGGGCAGAAAAATCTCTCCTTAAGCATTAGTATAATTCTTTGACGACCTTAGATTTCTTGCAGATTTTTCCCTCCTTCTTTTTCTGATTATCATACATCTGGTTTTTCAATCTTGGGTATTTACTCTTGAAATGCCTTTGAGCACCACATCCGAAACAGGTCACTGCAGGTTTCTGGTTGGCTACTAGGGCCCTCTTAATTGTTACAGGAGCAGAAGTCCTACAATTATTTCTCGTGTGGCCAACTCTCTTACAGTTACCACACTTCGTAGTACACGGTCCAATATGATGCCACTTACACTTGTTTTAGTAAGGCAAATTTCAAGCATACGCCTTCTTGTTGCCTGCCCCAGTAATGTATGCTCTAACCACTTTATTCCTCTTGCTTTGTTGTTGGTCAGAATCCCAACCGTGATCACTTCCCCATTTCATTTTGTTGCTAACATTCTCTCCTACCGTAGCTTCCTCACGTACGACTTGATTCATCGAGTCGTGAGCCATGCAGATTTTTGACTCGTAGATCGCAATAGCTTCAATAGCATTAGCGTCTCGTTAGGCTACAACCTGCTCCATTTCTTCGGAACTCATTCCTTCTCTTGATGCCGACATTTTCTTCTAAATTAAGAGAAGTAAAAGGAAAAAAATAAGTCAGGTTAAAATAAATGAAACGTTATTGGATGACGGGTTAATATCGTATGCGAATTAATCGGCATATTTCTAGAAATTATCAAGTGTAAGAAAGATTGCGACGTTACGAGATGACGTAGGGGTTTCAACAATATGGGACGGGTGTTCAAGCTCACATTCAGGTTCGGATAGCAAGATAACGTAGGATCAAAGGACTATAACAAGTTTTGACGATATGAAATAATATTATGTAAATTCATGAAGAAGTTTTAAGGACCACCGTATACTCACGATGTTTTAGAATTAAACGAGACCATTGCTTCATTTGTAATGTCTTAGAAATAAACGAGACCATTGTTTCACCCACAATGTCTTAGAAAAGTTTTAGTATTTATATAATGACCTTTATATGAAACTATGCAGGACGCGTATGGTGAATAAAATAAACGTGATGTAAAATATGATATGGCAAAATGAAATGTAAGTATAATTATGGTAATATGATATATTTAGTACTTATATATATATGCTGTATATTATATATATAACTATCTATATTCTTTATTATTTTATTATATATATATATTATTATATTATATATTTTATTGCATAACGGAGATTTCGCTGTTTATAGCACAAGTAAGAGCACGTCAGGACCACATACTGGTTATAGACCAGACCTAGTATATATACCTGGTTTTTATAACCGGTGAATCCTCAATACCAATCTGCACACCCCCAACGGGGCCTGGACAGAATATGTGTCGGGGAGCTTGACATATAATATACATCACACAAAGTACAAAAAACATACCACTTAAGGGGTACGTTTTAACAATAAAACATCGGTTGCATTGATAACATAAATTAAGTCGTTACAATACTTATATGATTTAAAAGGGGTCAAATTCGGAAGCGTAAATAAGATTTGAAAGTATAAAGAAAGAAATCCACAACTAAACCCTAAACCCTAAACCCTAAACCCTAAACCCTAAACCACAACAACTAAGCACCTGAGAAAAACATTCTTAAAAACGTCAACATAAAGTTGGTGAGTTCATAGGTTTAAGTAAAATATTTATGAGGACTAAAAGAGTTTAGTAATTTCTGTTTCATTCACAAAATCAGGAAAAAAGTATTGGTAAGTATCGTTTAATAAAGTAGTGGAGGATCTTAACGTTTCGAGTGTTGGGTGACTATTGTAACACATACAATCATCACACAGAAATGTTTAGATATTTCCTAAGCTCATGACACCAAAGCCTTAACAAGTTGCATAAATCCTAGTCTTTTAGATTTGTCTCGAATCGATGTTTTGCCAAAACACCCAAGTACTACCTCAAATGAAATGTACCCACTGGCCAATCTACTCATCCAGAATTCCGGGTATGGGTGTCAACCCTAATTGATCTATTTACAGCATTCGTGCTTATACGAAGTAATTAATGGTTCATAATAGTGTGTACTACTATGGCAATAGGGAAACTTAGGTAATATGTAAAAGTTTAAGGTACTTGCATTCATAGTAAAAGCAACCAACGTATTCGTAAAGAGTTTAAAGTATTTGTATTCGTAGTAAAAGCAACCAATGCATTCGTAAAAGCTTTAAGTGCATGTATTCTTTAGGGGTAAAAACGAGTGTGAAATCAATAAGTAAATGAGTTTGTAACCGAGATGTTTCTACCCTAAAAAGTTACTAAAGAAAGGTAAAACAAGTAAAGGTGGGTCTATAAAATCTCACCTTAGCAAATGGTGAGGAAGGATAATTCAAGAGAGTATACGAAATCGAGTGACTCTAACCGAGACACTAATTAGGAGGGCTTCAGAACATGAATAAATAACGAAACGACGGATAAGACGCTTATATAAGAAATAGACATCCATAAGTGTTTGTGCTTTAGTTTATTTAGTAAAAACGTGTCATTACAAAAGTATAAGGTTTATAGTAACGTTACGCCATGTTTTACGAAAGGTTTCCTATTTCGAAATGTTGCTATTTTTTAGATTCTAGGAAAGTTTTTAGTTTCGGGATGTTAATAGCGTCCCCTATCTTAGTCGTTTCCATAATTCCAAAAGCGCATTAGTCAAACCTAAATGACTATGCATTATATCTATCTCGCTAGTATATCCCAACTTACTATATTTAGAAATGTTCAATGACATCGAAATATTATTTTTAGAAAAACTCCTAACCCCTCGTAGTAATATTGGAAAGCTGCGTTAATATTTTCTTAGGTTTTCGGAACCTAAACAGACCTAACCCGCTTGAAAACGTTTTCATATATAAAATTATATGTTTGAAAATAACTTGACAAAAATTAAGGTTTAACTCACTCATAAAGCATTTTTAACACGACTTTCACGGTTTTAGAAGGGAAACATCATTTTAGGCCATGTTTGTGTTTTACACTTTAGCCTAAACGGACTCGAAAGGCTCCAAAATGGTCATTTATGTTTTTGATCTGATCGTATTTAAATCGCTTTGCCGAAAAATGTTTCAAGTTTCATTTGGTAATAACTAGGCCGTTTTAAGTCCGTTTTTAGTTTTCGAGATATGAAAATCTATTTATTTGAAACGAGCTATCCAAAAACTACTGTAACACCCCCAAAAATGAGTCGCGGCGGAAATGTGTCCGGAGGCGTTACTTCATAATACATAGCGCTAGATACAAGAGAACGACCTCTAAATGTGTCGTTTGAAAAGTAATCTCGTTGATTTCCTTGAAATTGATATAACATTTGTCCCATAATTGCATCACAATGAAAATCTTGAAAACAACCCAACGAGATTTGATCATTTGTATGTAAGTAGAAATCCATGAATGAAATCTTGTCAAATTTAGACTCCAGTGCACATCAAGTAGGCCAAGCATCTAATTCACCTAAGAAAAACATGCTTAAAAAGTGTCAACATAAAGTTGGTGAGTTCAATAAAATTTTAAATACAAAATTAAATACCACTTAAAATAAAATATATAAATCCAAAAAATCTTAAAATGTCATGACAAAATAAATACATTCAAAAACTCCAACCAAAATAACTACTATTCATAACTACACACAACTAACACCCAATAATAAATCACTAATAACTCAAATAAAAATCATAATTCACAAAAATTCAACCACAAATAAAACTACATACCCCCAATCCACAAAAAAAAACACAACAAAACAAAAAAACACCACAAAATCAATTATATTGATTATCCATCATATCCACAAACAATCTCATAAATAATATATCCTCATAACCCCCCCCCCCCCATAAGACCAATTTTAACATATAAATCATTATATCTTATTGAAATGGAGATTGATATGTATAATATAAAAAAACTCTGTTAAATTACAACATTAAGACAATAGGAAAACCCTCTATATATATCTATATAACCCCACAAACCAAGATAGAGACCACTAGAACACACCACTCATTCAAAACTTTTATAACTTACTCACTTTCAACACACTCTCACAATGATAGACTGTTAACCCCCTCTAAGATCCTCTACACATCATATATAACAACTAACAATAAACCTCTCTATAGATCTCAATACATAAAGACACAAAACTATCACATAGATCTTCACATTAACGTCTCATATATAGAGAAAATGTTTCATACACTAACAAATCTCCACTCACCCCCTACTAGTTACTTATACCATCCACATAAAACCAATCTATTAACACTCACTACTTATACCTCTTGTACCCCACACGCGCTTAATACATCATCTCCTACTAACAAGAGTGTCTTCACCAACTTCTATCTCCAAATCGATGTACACTGATAACCTACCCCCCAAATGTCACATACCTACAATACCACATCAACTAACTAAATCCCATATAAGGTCTAGCAAGTACTTAACTACCTTTATCTAGATAACACTATTCTGGTGTAAAATTTCAATCTACACTTAACTACCACAATACTCTAAAAACCTACTACTCATTCCAGTCAACAAAATCTGAGCCAAACTAATACATCTTTTAGAAAATCTTATTCAACAAACCTCCCCACACACATGAGTACTCTCAAACCCTTGTAATAATTCCCATATTCGCGCAAGAAAGCAACTATATAATACACCCCTTTCACTTCTGATATACAGCATAGACCTGTATGACCAGATATCTCACTCTCACATCACCCCCCCCCCATAATCAACAGATTGATCTCAAATCCTCTCACGCACAACATGATAGAGAGTAAGATCATAGAGAACAAACACTTCTATAACTACCCACACACACTAGATGATATATGTGTATCCTCTCTACACCCTCAACCCTCCTCTCACACACACCCACCCACATACCCCCAAATACCACCCCCAAATACTTATCATAGAGATATAGCTCTATAACACTCAAAACCACACCCCCACACATAGTAGAATCGGCGCCTTACCCGCTACATATGTTAAGTGTATCTACACACGAATATTGATTCCTATTCATTTGTGATTGGTTTGTAAGGTGTGCTTACTCCAATCTACAAACATTACAACGAGAGATCATGTAAATGATCCTCATAACTACTAGAGAGTGTCATTTTCTGCAACACGCATCACACTCATCTCACGTAAATTTCTCCTCCGGTTTTCTTCATGTGGATAGAATCTTAGTTGTTCTTAATTTTCCCTAAATTCATCTTTATATATCACTCAGTTGCTGTGCTCGATCGTGTCTCGCCTCACGCTAAACTGATCATGATCATTGCATTTTATATTTGAGCCTCTTCATCACTCTCTCGCGGCTCATAGAAAGGTATTGGCATGTTGCCACTCTGGCTTCACATTCAATATCTACATCGTCTCACACACTCTCGCTCTCTCTCTCTCGTAAGTCGTGTTCTCTCCTACCTCCCTCGTGTGTTGTGATTATTATTTTTGATAAAAAAAATTAAATCTAAATTAACTTAAATTTTTTAATAAAATCCTAATATATTACTAATTAAGAAAGAACAGAGCATATTCATATCGTTAATTATATGACCAAGACAAAAACCCAAAAGAAAATATGAGACAAACAAAAAATACCATAAAAAAAATCTCCTATCTACCACACAAATATCAAATAACAAAATACTAAAATTCCAATCACACCAAACAACCACCCTTAACATCACCCCACCCTCCCAAAACCATAACTCCACATACACAACATATAATAACCTCAAACCCCTACATTCAAAACAACACCCTCCACCTACTTTCCAAACACACCACAAAACAACAACTACAATAACAATCTTCACAATACAAAAATAAAAAACCAAATACCCATAACTATAAATAAAATAAAACTTTAAAATACACCAACAACAAACCCCAACAACCACACACAACTAAAACAAAAACCATTAAAGCTCTATATCTTAACTTTGATCAAATGATTATTACTCTTTAATACACCATCCATTATAAACCCTACACACACACACACACCCCTCACTCACTCTCTCTCTCTTCTATATCTCATCTCTCTATCAGAAATAGTGTTATGTGTCACAACACACAAACCTATCATTATCCACACAACAAAAAAACACACAAAATAACACAAAAAAACAAAAAACACTATACTCTCTGTTAAAAGAATTAAGATCGAAACCACATCCCCCCCACCACAACCACCAAACAAACACCAAAACCCCCCCCAACACACTTACCAACATAACAACCCCACAACTCACAAAACAAATACTCATAGTGGTTACTGTGGGAATAAGCCGCTCTAAAATACTTATAATCTGCTACAATATCACAATACCCCTTCTACCACACCCTAATCATTAATGCTATTATGAGTGTGCCAAAATTTTTGATTATCTGAGTTTTTTTCAATATATGCAAGAAATACTTTTATCTTGCTTTCTGTGATTCCAGATGCCACTCTTTCCTGATGTATGGTCAGGTGTGTAGAAGATATTATCTCTCTCTCTGACGTTCTCTGATTCTTCTTAATGTGTGTGTGATCATTTGTTCATACCCCGATGAGATAGATGTATGGGTGGTCAATCACTGTGTATAGCTGTCCTCACACTCATAGATATCAGAGAGCGAACTAGTGTAGATATGATATTGATAGATAAATCTCTCAGCTCTCGCCCAATCACACACCCACCACACGCCCCACTCAATCTCGCGCTCCCGTAGACATGTGCCTACTCTCACATCTAGTCGAGCCACTATACTCTCGTACTCGCGCTCGTCATCGACTCACAATTCATATTTGCGCAGGATTTGAGACAGCTCGATCACCTTATTTGGGTGATTTTACTTGCAGTCTAGCACTCAATCGCATCCCTATGTGTGTGGTAGTAAGTTATATGAGTGGTGTGAGGTTGGTGCCGGTCCAATGCGTAGTCGGAGGTTGATAAGTGGAGTATAGATGTATAGCACGCTAAATGCTCCTGTGGTGTAGTTATCGTGTGTCACAGTGGAGTAAATAGAGATAGATGTGTGTGTGTCACGTACCATATCCTCACCACCAGACTACATAGATAGAGTGGCGCTGTGTTTGATAGATATCTAAAACATAAACCCGCAGTTTGTGTTTTTACTATACCGCAAACGCACCCTAATCATTGTGATACTTATACAAACAACCGCACCCTTGTGCTGTAGAAAACGAAACCAACGCACTCTTGAATCGTTGGATAACCAAACATAGAACGATCTAAGATATATTTCACATATAAACCCAACGCATCCCTTTATCGTGTGATATGACAAAGAGAAACCGAAAACGCACTTCTTGTGTGTGGGGTCTGAGAGTAGACTAACCAAACGCACCTCTTTGGGTGTGTCGACTGTCAGCAATCCTATGAACACCCTTTGGTAGGTGTTACTATGTGAAAACCTAAGCGCACTGGTTGGTTTGAGTGATCCCAAACTCCAAACGGTAATCTCCGCCTTTTTGTTGTTTAAACCCAATGACGCAAAACGACCCTGTGTGGTGGTTTAAGCGGTTGTGGTGGTGGTGTTGGTTTTTTTTTTGTGGTGGGTTGATGAGGGAGTGTGTTTCGTGAGCGTGGTGGAGATTGGATGGTTGATGGTTTAGTGTGGGATGTGATGTTGGGGCATGGAGGTGTTAGATGGTGCGACTGCCTGATTATAGTGGCGCTATGTTGGTGTTGTATGATGGGTGGAGGGCGCGTGGCGCGTGCTGGTCCGGTAGATTCGGCTGGCGGGGAGATTTTCGGAACTTGGCCGGAAAACTCGCCGGAAAAGTTTTCCGGTGGCCGGAGGTGATGGCGGCGGCGGAGGGGGAGCTCACTGGAAAAAGAGAGCATGTGTGTGTGTGTGTTTTTAAGTATGAAATATGACTAAAATAATATATGATAACTATATTTTGTTATATATATTATTATATATTATAATATATATATATATATATATATATATAATTTTAAAAGTTATAAATAAATGTGACAAGTCTCAATAAGTTTGGGGTAAATTTGTAATGTGTTTCCTCAGGGACAAAAATGTAAACTTTTGCAAGATAATGGTTCGTAGAACTCGTTTGGATAGTTCAAGATGAAGTGATTTTTATAACACGAAAACTTGTCGCGCCATTTCGTTCCAAATGTATTTTTCCCATAAAACGAGTATTTCACTCGACTAACTTTTCGTAAAACGTTTTTTTAAAAATTCATTTAAAAACGTTTATTGTATTTATTTGTTATATTAGAACTGATAAATCATTTGGTTTTAAAAATGTTTATTATTTGTTTGTGTATCACTGATAAACTTTGTCCGAAAAATAAAACCTTAACTGGTACATCCGCGTTTGTATAAACGCTTTTGAATACATGTTAATTAATTTATTAAATATTTTTATTTAATAAAAGTGATTATTAAATGTAATTTAATTATTTTCGAGTCGGTACGCGTTGTGTGCGGTGTTCAAAATTTTGCGAGGGTATTTCAGTTATTCTCTCTCGGGCAAAACTAAAAAGCTTTCCAGAATGTTGTTTTACATCAAATTGCTTTAGAGTCCGAGTCGTGAAAACGTGATTTAGTAGGTCGTTTTTGATAAGTCAGCTTAAGAATAACATATATCTTTTTCGTTTTCAAGTCAAATAAGTTAAAAATAACTTGCACATGAGAGATGTAATAATAAATATGATTTATTATTTAAAATATGTTCCGAAAATTTTACCGGTTACGCGGTAATCGCTTTTATGTGACAATAAAAGACCAAAAGTCAAAAAGTCAAGTCAGACCCAAAAAGTCAAAGGGTAAAATAGTCATTTAAAATTTCAAAAATTGCCGGATGTTACAATACCTACCCCTTAAAGAAATCTCGTCCTGAGATTAAATTGGTGTTAACCGTTTGTGTGACCAAAAAAAGCTTTAAGAGTTAATAAATCAGTTCTAAACAAGACGCTGATAACTTTATTAAACAAAATTTAAATGTTTCGACACTTTTCCATATACAAAAATTTTTGGCTAAGTTTGACCAGGATATTTAATCCATCAAAATAGGTATCTCAAAAATAATATCATTACATGTCCTATGACTGATATACACGCGTCATGAAGAAAGTCTCTTAATAGTGAAAGCATCAAAGGAGAAAGTGTAGCCGCGTGAGTATGTCTGTATAAGGATTCAAATGTTCAAGGACGGGGTCTCGTTTCTGATATCTGTAATGCTCGATGATTAGTATCGGACGAGGCTAATGGATGTAAGTATTTAACTTACTTGGCAGTACTAGGATGTATCGCGACCTAAGTCTTCCTACTAGCGGCCCGAAATGAATAGTTCGACTATCTCTTTCGTCGATAGATGTTCATCTGGTTTAAAGGGCGGGGGGGTTGCATTTCCTATTCGATAAAGTTATACAAGCTGGGACCGCTCCAGGGTCCAACAACAGCAACCATAACGACAATAACTATAACAAACGGTGATGGGATGCCAAGAGTGAGGACAGTCCGAGAAACAATATCCCCATAATAAAGTTTACAAATGGGAAGAGCTCGCGAAACAGCTTATGCGATAGACGGCGGAATATAGTACTCAGTCGTTAGTTCGCGGATGAATCAACTCCATTAGCTCCAGTGTGCATAAGTCGGTTAGCTCCACCAACGGTTCATGATCGTAAATATTTGTAACGGTAAAAGTAATAACTTAAGAATGAGATAAGGTAGTTCCAAGTGAGGCCTTAAGATTCTGCCGAGTGGTAAGGCACGATTGTGTTTCTAGACCTTTTTAACTGATTCCGATGATTATCGGGTTCGAGTTCATACTCGTGTCATATTGGATACCATTAAGCCTACTCATTTATAATTCATTACTTACATAAAGGAGCGTCCTATTTTATGTAAGTAAGAAATGATAAAATTATAGTTCGGGGATTTACAATTTCTTTATTTAACTAAAGAAGCATCCCAATCCTTTCAAATAAAGAGATT
The DNA here is from genome assembly GCA_026074375.1 of Tanacetum coccineum. Taxonomy (NCBI): domain Eukaryota; kingdom Viridiplantae; phylum Streptophyta; class Magnoliopsida; order Asterales; family Asteraceae; genus Tanacetum; species Tanacetum coccineum. The sequence continues at coordinate 3,173 of BQNB010074502.1, read as the reverse complement.
ATAAATCATCCTACTTAATAATTTCTGATGCAATACGCGCACTCACATAACCTTCAAGGTGATGGATAACATGACGATGCATGTGCTTCTAATGAGTATGGGGCGAGTGTTTAAAACTCGTCTTCGGAGGCGGGGAGTAAAACTACCAAGGAATATCGACCTAGAGTTCAAGATAGTTAATGAGTACTCGGTTAGAGTAAACAAAGTAAAAGTCTCTATGAACGAGTCAACATAGCGATTATCATATCAATCCTTCTATTACAAGTTCCGCCCATACAAGACTTGTAATACTTAGATTCATACATAATCCCATGTAAACAGAACTGTGACGGGCTTTGTTAACATAGCAATTATCATATCAATCTTCATATTACAAGTCCCGCCCATACAAGACTTGTAATACTTAGATTCATACATAATTCCATGTAAACAAAATTATGACGGTCTCCGTGTAATACGATATTGTATAAAGCTATGAAGAAAAATAATATTCTTAGAGATCATTGTTTAACTTACAATGTCTGAGAACGAAGTGAGACCATTGTGCAACTCACAATGTCTAAGAAGTAAAATGAGACCATTGTGTAACTTACAATGTCTGAGGTATAAATGAGACCATTGTGCAACTCACAATGTCTTAAGAAATGTTCTAGTATTTATATAATTAACTCTTATATAAATTGTTAGCCTCAATTTTATTGAGTCAATAATAGAAGCTCATTCCTGTGTTCAAGACCTCACTTCAGGGGAGATTGTTAGCCTCAATTTATTGAGTCGAACAAGGAAGCTCGGTCACTCTACGATGGAGCTTCGGTCTTTAATTAGTTAATGTTGTAATAAGATATTATCGGGAATCGGGCTCGATAGTGAATCTAATATTGTATATGTTTCGGGTTTAATCCAAAGCAAAACCCGAGCCCGGGTCCTAGTTAAATATCTCGCGCGTCATTTAACGTGACGGGGTATATAAGCTTTTTCTTCTTTTGAAAAAGTAAGTTGTTGAAAGTTGTTCAAAATATCTAATAATATATTTTCTACTTTCTCTCTCATTTCTCTCTCCTC
>BQNB010074501.1:9673-31772 GCA_026074375.1 Tanacetum coccineum | reverse complement strand
TTCTCCGCTTTTTTTTTTCTCGACATACCAAACAAGAGAAATGTTTTCATTTCCATTTCTTTAGGATTATTTCTCTCAACCAAACATGCACTAAGTGTAATGTATTATTTATGCACCTTGACTTGGACTCGGGTCACTATCAATTGAAACAAAAATTATCTCCGGTTAAGGAAATTGTTGCATCAGAGAAGAAAAAAACAGTGATTTGGAAATAAATGTATGATGTTACTCATTTATTTACAAACCTATACTTGCTTGGTCCACAATTATTAGTTTGTAAATTGTCAACAAAGTCAAGTTAGCTAGGGACCATTTGCTACTTGTGTTTAAATTGAAATACGTAAGAGTTATTATCTTTGTTATTAACCAATATGAGTAGTTTTTCATTTTCTTATTTCTCTTCTTGCTACTTTTGGTTACTTCTTGTTGTGGCCTTGATTCATTCATGTTATTCTAATCAACACTTGAATCATGTATTATGCATCAAAGAGGAGAGACAAGCGCTTCTCCAGTTCAAGCACCATCTCATTGATGAGGGGGACAGGCTTGCTTCTTGGGTTGGTGAGAAAACTGATTGCTGCAAATGGGCGGGGATTGTTTGTGATAACATGACTGGCCATGTTCATCACATTCATCTTCGTGCACTTGAAGGTCATTGTCAGTTTGACACACAAAATGAACTCGAAGAAGCCTCAAAGCAAAAGTTGAAAGGGGATTTAAGTCCGTCCTTGTTGGGCCTCGCCTCAAGCAACTCAAGCATTTGGACTTGAGCTGCAATGATTTTCGATTGACCCAAGTTCCTGAATTCATTGGTTCTCTGGAAATTTGAGGTATCTTAACCTCTCTAGTTCCAATTTTAGTGGAATAATCCCTCCTCAATTGGGTAATATTTCGGAATTGCACACCCTTTGTCTAGGAAGTTTTCAAGATTGGCGGGGTGAAAGCACAAGCGTGATGAATATGGAGTGGTTGTCAAATCTCCGTTTGTTGCGTCACCTGGATATGAGTAATGTAGACCTCAGCACTGCAATGGATTGGCTTCAGGTGATCAACACCCTCCCTTCTTTGGCCGAACTTCATTTTTATAATAGTTATCTCTTGGATATACATCTTAATGTTCCTAGTCTTAATACCACATCCCTTTTGTTGCTTGATCTTTCTGGAAACCAATTTACTAATAGTCTCGTACCACGATGGATATTTAGTATAAGTAGTCTGGTTTCATTGGATATAAGCACATGTGAGTTTAACGATCTTATTCCTAGCAGAAGTGCTCATATCTTTCGTAACTTGACTTCTCTCAAGTGGTTTCACGTTTCTGGGAACAATTTTATTAATTATTCATCCGTATTAAAAGAATTGTCTAGTGGTATTGGTAGCAATCTAATATTGTTAGATATTAGTTATTGTGATATGTCAAGTACAACTCTTGATTCCCTTCACAACTTGACCTCTCTTCTTAGCCTTGACCTGTCATGGAATCGACTCGCCAACATACTACCTAAATCATTGGGTAACTTTTGTAATTTGAGAGATATTGATTTGTCAGGTAACTATTTTAAAAACATTAGTTTGACATATCTTCTTGAAAGTCTTCTTGAATGCAAATCACCTCATTTGGAGTCATTATCCATATCCTGCTCGGGAATTTCTGGTCATCTACCGAATCAACTTGGACAACTCATGCATATGAAGCACCTAAAACTTGGGAATAACCATATCTCTGGTACGATTCCAGATTCCATGCAGCATTTATCTTTTCTAAGGACCTTGAATCTTCTCGAGAATCAAATTTCTGGACCTATTCCATTATGGATTGGACGATTATCATGGTTGGGGGTTTTAGATCTATCAAGTAACCAACTAAATGGCAGTCTTCCTAACTCGATTGGACGACTGTCATTGATAAAAGAGTTGCGTCTTTCATATAACCAATTTAATGGCAGCCTTCCTGAGTCAATTGGACGATTGTCATTGTTAACAAAGTTGGATGTTTCGTATAACCAATTGGCTGGCAGCCTTCCTAATAGCATTGGTCAACTATCAAAGTTGGAAGAATTACATTTTTCTTCCAATTTTTTGACAGGTGTCGTAACAGAGACTCACTTTGTCAAACTAGTGCACTTGAAATATCTGATTGGAGGAGGAAACAACTTAACCCTAAGACCGCGACTTGCAAACTGGATTCCTCCTTTCCAGCTGGAGAGTTTGAATTTGAACTCTTGGGGTTTAGGGCCTGAATTTCCGTTGTGGCTCCAATTGCAGAAGGATTTAGTATATCTAGACATAAGTGAAACAAACATTTCTACACCCATGCCGGAGTCACTTTGGAGGTCATTCCCCAATCTAGAGCATTTAGATATATCAAAAAATCACTTGCATGGTACGTTGACACTGTCCGGTATTCCTACAACACTCGAGTTACTTGACTTGAGCTTTAACAGGTTAACGGGGGAACTACGTAATTTCCCAAATGGTTCATATCCATTTTTTTTGGACCTCTCAAATAATTTATTTGTGGGATCCTTACATCATTTGTTGTGTTCCGATAGTGTGAAAGTGACAGATATGCTTAATTTAGGAAATAACAGTTTGTCGGGTGTCATTCCTGAGTGCTGGGAAAAGTGGCAGAGTTTGTCAGTCTTGAATTTAGAGAATAATAACTTTTCTGGTGGGTTCCCAAGAACATTGGGTCATGTACGTAACATACTGTAGGATTCGATCACCCTACAACCTGGTTACTAGTGCGGAATAAATCCGATCTTGAAGACGAACACACCCCAGCAGATTATGTATGACAGAAAAGAAAAAGATGCACAAGAATATAACCCTCAATATTATATGTTTATTGAGTAAGGAGAAGAATGAAGTATAAAACCCTCCCCTTCACCTCCTTTTATAGAGATGAGGGAGAGAACAAACATGTTGGAAGAATTAATATGTGTGTAAAACCCTTCCCCCCTCATCTCCTTTTATAGAGATGAGGGGGAGGATGGGCTTGGGCCGTAGACAAACCCAATAACCTTAATATGGCTATAATTAGAGCTAAATTTACACTAAACCCCCTAACCTATTGACTAAAGTGAATACTATATCTAACACATACTATCATTGAACATGCGTGGGAACAAGCTCGATGGGAAATTACCTGCTTCTCTAATGAACCTGACCCAGTTAGTGATCCTTGAACTTAATGGAAATGAACTTGCTGGAAGCATTCCATCTTGCATTGGGACTAAACTCTCTTTCTTAAGACTTCTCAACCTTCGATCCAACAATTTTATTGGAAATATTCCTCATGAGCTTTGTTATCTTACACATATTCAAATATTGGATCTTTCAAATAACAAGCTGATGGGTGATATTCCAAAATGCTTCAAGAACTTCAGCGTCCTTTCAGGGAAAGCTACTTTCTCAGATTATGGATTTTCTATAGAAACACAGGCCGGTATGACAGAACTTATTAGTAGCGAATCATTGGTGATGAAGGGACACATGTACGTATACAGCACTATTCTTAAACTCATGAGGTTGTTGGACCTTTCGAATAACAATCTTGCTGGCCACATTCCAAATGAGCTAACAACCCTCATCAAGTTAAAATCGTTGAACTTATCATGGAATCATTTGACGGGAAGGATCCCGGAGAAGTTTGGAGACATGAAAGAACTTGAATCGATTGATTTGTCAATGAACAAGCTTTCAGGGGGACTCCCCATGAGCTTGTCAAGCTTGAACTCCTTGAGCAGCTTGAACATGTCTTACAACAATTTGATGGGAAAAATCCCATCAAGTACTCAACTACAGAGCTTGAACGAGTCATGCTTTGTAGGCAACAAACTTTGTGGAGATCCCCTCACCAAACATTGTTCAAGAGTTGAAACACCTGATACAGATCATAAAGAAGACAACGATGGGTCACATGGAGTGAATTGGGGGTTGATTATTAGCGTGGTGTCTGGATTCATTGTTGGTTTTTGGGTCATTCTGGCTCCTCTGATAGTAAGCACGTCATGGAGGATTGCATATTTCCGTTTCATGAGTGATTTCAGGTATATGGTTTATGATTTTATGCATAAAATGTATTGTTAGTGATTTCATGTTTCCAGTTTTACTACGAAAATTATGAACTACTATTATAGTAAAGTTGTAAGCGTATATTCTAGAAGACTATTTTTATTTTGAATTTTCTTTTTTCATTGTTATATACTAGTTAAGTTAGAACCCCAAAAATAACTCCAATTGATGCATTATAAAAGAGTTTACTGATAATAGCATGTTTAGACAGTTGTAAACTTCAGAATTTAGAATGTCACCAAATGATTCAGTTCATCTAATAATGCATGGGTCGATTTGAGCTGTGTTACAAAAAGAAATGCGTCAAGTAGTTCGAATGGGCCAATAGTTACCATTTTATTGAAGACATCATAAATTATTCTTATAAATCTAATACATACAGATTAACTTTCTTTTGGCAACAGGGATTGCACACCGACCCAACCCGACCTATAAAAAATGACATGTTTTGACCCAGTACTCAACCTGCTCATTGTAATACATTATAAATAGTAGTCTGTTAGCAAACGGCAGCAGTTATGTTATCATTTTCAGTTGCCATATGATACATTAATGATCAAAAAAAGTGTAGAGTTAGCAAAGGAAAAAATAATCAGACAACCACTGACCCGTCCATTTTGCCACCAATACCGGAGACATAAAGATGAAATTGAACTCAGAAAACATGTTTGGTACGTGCACAATCATAGCAATTTTGATAGTATAGATTTGTGAAGTCACTTTACTTTGGACAATTTGTAAACCGCTGTCATGTTACATGACTTGTTTCTTTTTTACAGCTAGACTTGTTTTTGACAATTGTTAAATGACTAAAATACCTATTTTCTGTCTCTACTAAATCAGATTTAACAAACACACCTAGGGGTGTAATCGAGCCGAGACAACTCGCGAGAAACTCGGAATCGACTCGAAATGAAGTTCATCGAATTAAAGTGTTGTTGGATAAATTGTTTTTTGACCCTAGTCAAGATAAGTTTATCCATGATATGGTTAAGTCTATGAAGGAAAAATTTGATAAGTATTGGAAGGAGTGTAACCTTCTGAATGTCTGTTGCTGCGGTTTTAGATCCTAGGTGTAAAATGACAGTTGCTAAGTTTACTTTTTCTAGAATGTACTCTGGAGATGAACTTAAAGCTAATATCGAGGCAGTGGAGGATTCCTTATCTGAGTTATATAAAGAATATGTAAGTGAATATTACTCTAGTGGTGAACAAAGTTGTGAAACAAGTATTGGTTTGACAAGCACAAATGTGACAATCCAACCTTCATCTTCTGGTTGGTCTGAATTTAATGAGTTTGTAAAGAAAAATGAAAGTGTGAAACCACAAAAATCACAATTAGATAACTATCTTGAAGAGGGGGTATATATTTGTGATGATAATTCGAAAGGTTTTGATGTTTTAGCTTGGTGGCGAGCAAATTCTTTAAGGTATCGTATTTTATCTTGAATGGCTCGAGATATACTTGCTATTCCTATCACAACAGTTGCCTCCGAAGCTACTTTTAGCGCGGGGAGTAGAGTGATTGATACGTATAGAGCATCTTTGGCTCCCGAAACAGTTGAAGTCTTACTTTGTGGAGGAGATTGGTGTCGAAGTCTTCATGGACTTGAAAGAAAGAATAAGGTATGATTAAATAATCTAATAATCTTCTACTAGTTTTCGTATCTTTTAGTTAATTTTAGTATGCTAATTTTCTGTATACATGGTACATTTCAGAAAGAGAAGATGCCAATCGAGGTCATCCTTCCCATTACTTGAACAAGAAACTTCAATCCAGAAGCCCGAGCCCCATAACCATTTTGTTAGCTTGGCGATGACTAGTATAATATTTCTAGTTTTTTATGGTAGCTTTGGAAACCATTGCACGATCTTTTTGTTGGAATTGGAACTGGAAATTGTAAACAGATAGCTTTTGATAAACTTTGGGTATTTGGTGCTAAATCATGTTGTGGCGATGTAGGTGGATTTTTTAGTGTTTTTTTCTTATATTTGATTTTTTTAATATATACGAGCCGAGTCGAGTCGAGTTTCGAGCTCGAGTTTTAGTAATCGAGCCGAGCTCGAGCTTGAATTTTGAGGCTCGATCGAGCTCGACTCGAGTTTCAAGCTCGAGTATTACAGTTCGAGCCGAGCTCGAGCTTGGCAATACTCGACTCGACTCGGCTCGATTACACCCCTAAACACACCCTTTAAATACCAAATCAACCACTATCTATGTAAAACTCATCCACCTCACATCATATCTAGTTGATAATTCTTCTTTTCACATACACCCAAACGCAAATGTAGCGACCCAAAGTCAAATCTAAGCTTATTATAAATAAAGTCTATGTTATGTATTTTCTTTAAATCGATAAGTGTAAGATTTGTATAAAACGAGTTGGAAAATGACCCGCGCGTTGCAGCGGGGGCTAACATGTTGGTGCATCGTATTACAAAATCGTAAGAGTAAAGCCCCATTTATTATAAATGAATCAATAATACTACATGATATTTTTACATTACATTACAGATTTATGTGTATTAAAGGGTACCGAGAGATGATTCTGCAATTCACTGAAACTTATCTGTAAACGCATTGTATACTCTTTCTTCTTCGTCACCGTCTTCTTTAAAGCGCTGAAATCATCCTCCAGAACGGTCTCACATGAAGAGTTATCCTCATCAACCATCTTGTTTTATAGAGGCGGCCGTGTTGATCTCTTAGGGTCATTCTCCTTTGGGCTACCTCCACGAACAGTTATATGCAAAAAAACACATGGTCATTAGCACCCAGAATCATAAATTGATCTAAAATGACGAATATATCACACATTGCCTACCTATTTATTAATTGATTCTCCAATAAAACACAGAACTCGGGCTTAGTCTCGGCAAATGGCCTATCGTAAGTAAAGCCTTCTATTCCGTAACCAAAATGGTATAACAAATAGTATTACAAAATAAGGAAATCTATACAAATGCATAATCTGCTAACAACTTGTACTATTTTGACATGGCTTGTACTACTTTTAAGTAAATAAACTTTTGACTAATCAACAAAAGGTTTTATAACTTGTGAAACATGTGATTAACTAAAAGACCAAACAGATGATTATCCGGAATCGCGAACCTCTTTTACTCATATCTACAACGATAAATAACTCGCAACTACCCACATATCGGCAATAAACAAAATGATCAATAGGGGTGTTTAGGATTGGTCATTTTAAAGTACTTGATAAGAAGTTGTATCCAAACACTCTTAAGTACTTACGTTAAACAGATAAGCTTTTAAATATGTGAATCGTGAGCACCCTCTTAGTATATTTAAAAGTTAAATTTGTTGTTACGGTTCTGAATTAAGATTATTGTCCCTAATAGTTGGAATAAATATACCTCTTATTATGAGTTGTAACAATTGGTATAGGCAACTCAGAGCATCGTATTTGATTTCTTTTTCTCGTATGCATATTTTAGCAATGTAGTCGAGTGATGTATGCTCCTCCACAAAAAGCTGGTTGGCGTAATCCTCAACGGGCATCGACTGCAAAAATAATAACGCGTATGGTCATATAATAATAGTAATTATGATTTTGATGATGGTTTAAGTACTTGTGCTCTTCAACAGATTTGGGAGTATGAAATTCGCCTATGGTTCTTTAATTGTCAAATTCGTGAGTATATGTCAGTGGCCTGTACAAAAGGTCGCAACTTCTTGTTAAAGAATATGTCATATACAGATTGTGGAACCCCCATATGATGGTTAAGCACACTTGTTACAGTTAAAGTACTAAGCGTTATTGGTCTCTTGATTTGTTATGTTATTCTGGCATACAGGGCTACTTATCTAATTATCAGTTCTAATGGAATCAAATCAAGTAAGATGTTTGAGGCTGAATATCAGTTTCAGAGTGGTTTATTCAGATTATTTATTTTTACTAAAAACGTTTTATGCGTGAAGTGTTTAAATAATTAGAATTCTCGCACTAATGCAGTTGATATCCGGTAAATATTACATAGAGGAAAAGTACAATGTAAAACTGAAAATAAAATGACAAACCTGAGACGCCGGTATACGGTACACGATCAAGCGAAGAAGACACAGTATGCGAACCCACACCGTGCACACAATGTTCCTCCTCATTGCTCGACTAACATTGACTGTTGCACACAAACATTAGGCATTAAAAAAAACCCTTTTGGTCATACTGTCTTAATGGGACCCCCAAGATAGATTCATATTACCTTGTCCGCTTGCAACGTTGGTTAAGGTCTTGGCACAAACTTTGCTTACATCACCAGTTTAACTAATCCTTTCTTTATATGTTCTGCCAGCTGCAATTATATACCGTAACAAACAAATAAGCACGAAAAGAAAAGGAATGAAATGAGAAGATACCAGGTTTCATCTACTGTTCACAAACAGATTTCTTTTTTGTTCTGTGTGTCCCATGATCCCATCATATAAATGGGACCCCCAAAATAGAAATGTCTCTCCAAAATGGATTCTAATACCTAACCAAAAAACGATGCAGTACCCGATAAGGACATGTAAGCGGATAGAGGAAAAGTATGTTATGGAATCAAAGATAAGGTGACAAACCTGAGGTACCAGCACGTGATATACAACCCACAACGTCCACAAAAATAGCACAATAGCCGTCTACGAAACACAGAAATGTACACAAAATCACAAAGTTGAAAATTTACAGACTACAAATGATAATTACTATAGAGTTTTCATACGACAGAAGTAAAACCAACGAACCTGTGGTGCCAACACACGATCTACAGCCACCTAATGAACTACTTACAAAAAGAACATGCCGGCTGACTAACATCCACAGCGGGACACGTTCGACATTCTAAAAATCGATTCATATTAAGCGGGACTTGCAAGTCAAATTTATCACGTGAATGAACATATTTGACACATTCATCTTTCAAATTTACTTTTTACTATATTTTATAGTGCTACTTGTCTTGTTTGTGAATCAATGCACTCATTCTATAACCTAACTTCAAAAGTTTCAACCTTAGACCACAGACGAAACTAATAGTGAATAGTTTGTCTATTCATTAAATAGTTAAGAACTAATTTATCTTACTAAAAGCAGTTTGTCTAATTATTTAAACTTTGTCATTTTTTACACTAAACATTGCAGGAGGACCTTTATAAGCGATGAAGGACAAAGTTACCGTATGTATTCCAACAGTGATAAAAGTAAGTTTCAGCAACCCAACATCACGCTCCTTTGGCTATCCTGAACAAAGAAATCAAACATTAACAAACTTAAATATGTAAAAGAGACCCAATTTTTTTTGACAGAATCATAAAAAAAACCCTAAATATTTGTGTAGAAAAAAATACCATAAACCATAGCCACATCAAACCCCATCATTCTCAAAACCCCAATTTTTTTGTTAAAGTCAGAATGGATATAGTTAAATTATTTCTGTAGACATGTTTAGATGCCGCCAAGATTATACATGTTACTAATGAATTTAACAAAAACCCAAATTGCGAGAAAACCCTAATTTCAAAATTAAATTCTTATTTATGTATAAGCAGTAAAATTATTAAATTTCAAAACAATAAGAATGAATTTTATATAAAAAATTTGGTACCTTATTTTTGTTTTTCTTGATTTTGTACTAATTCTCATCTCCTTCCTCATCGTCATGAGATGATAACTCTTCAAATGTTTTGTTCATCTCCACCGCTGTAAACCTGATGATAAGCCATGGAAGTTCTAGAATGAGGGAGTATACAAGTGTGTTCTATATTAATTATGTGTTAAACTACTGGGCATAACACTGGAATGAAGTATCGGGCCAAAGAAACAGGCCTAAGATAGCCAAACAATTCACACCTCCATGTGAGTCAGATTTTGAAGAAGACAGTGATCCAGAACAAGTTTAGAAAGATAAGGATATGCAGATTAATTTGGCACTTATTGCAAAATACTTCAAAAAGATCTACAATCCTACCAACAACAAAGAACTTCTTCAAACTCTAAAAATAAGAATGTGGATAATACTCCAAGATACGTGAATGAAAATCAGACTGGGCAGTTTAGGAATCATAGGACAGTGACTATTGCTTTTGTCGCCTAACTTCACCATCTTTAGTATATTGTTGAATATATATATATTTGGTACTTGCACAAAGTACAAACTATATAAATGTAATTACAAATTTGCTTTTACTTGCACAAAGTACAAACTATATAGTTTTTGATACTAACAATAGTACATGTTGAATGATTTTTGTGAAAGTAGCTTGCTCTATTGGAAGCAAGTTAGGGCTTCTTTCTTTTTTTATATGAATTAAGTGGTTTTTGTTAGAACATCTTATTTAGCTTTTTAATGGGTAGAGGGAGATTTTGGTGTGTGCATGAAATAAGATAAACTAAGGTGTTTGGGTCCATCACTCACCTAATAAGAGGGATTAGTGGAAAAAAGAAACACCAAGTTTACTTGTATATGTATAACAAAGTAGTTGTGTTGTCACTTAAAGAATTGGTGTCAAGCCTATATCCCTAGCGACACAATGATGAGTACTTCTCTTTATTTACACACTTGCATGCAAAAGACGATTATACATATTTAAAATCAAAGTACGGAACAAATAACAAATTCAAAAAATGAAACAGAAGCTTTATTCAAATTACCAAACCAAATTCAAAGGTATCAAGTACAAAATTTTAATTCAAAGGCATGAATAAGTCTAATATTAATGATCCCTATTTATAAGGAACAAACCCTAAATTTGTTTTCTAATTATAAACAAACTCAAATACCAAACTTGTAGGACAAGTCACACAAATCACCAAATTACTAAACAACCCTAAGAGTTTAAGTCACTTTTCTAACAATCTCCATCGTGACTTCAACTCCTTCACATGTTCCAAATTAAATTCCAAATTCTAGTTGCTAGAGATGTATAAATCCTCAAAAGGTATGTATTATTGTAATTGTATCTTGTACATTAGATTGTATGTGTATATATACTGATACCATGGCATGGAGTCCAAGCAACTAACACATATCCTAACGGGTACGACCCATCTATACAATTGGACCGACCTATCTAATCTAGTTTGTTCTAACACGCCCCCGCAAGCTAAAGACGGGCAACAACCTGTAGCTTGGATCTTAGAAAGAAGAATCGAGGAGTTGGTAATGGCTTTGTAAAGATATCTACAATTTGATCATGTGTAGATATATGTTGAACTCGAAGATCTCCTTGAGCAATCTTTTTCCAAACAAAGTGATAGTCTATTCCTACGTGTAAATTAAATAAAAAGTGGAATCAATGTGTTTTATTGGTTATTTGTTGTAGGAATGTTATGAGAGGGTGTTTTATTTGGCTTATCCACCCGACATGTAGCTTTTACCTTATACTACCTTCGTCCCAAAATATGTCTCCAGTTTGACAAGTCAAACTGGTTTAACTTTGACCTTAATTATTTTTGTGTGTGTTATATAAAAATTGAGACAAAATATATGAATGAACTGGGTTTTAAGTATATTTTAATTGATATATTTTTTTTCAAATATTATATAATAGACAAAAATATACTTAAGGTTAAAGTTAAATCAGTTTGATTCTGAAAAGTCAATGGGACATTTATTTTATGTAATACAAAACTTGAAAAACACATTCCCTAATATAGCCCAAGTTTTCGTTCAAAAAAAATATATAGCCCAAGTTTTAGTACTCGGGACCCACAATTTTATTTATTTACACTAAAGAAAAGAAGAAAAGAAAAGAAAACACATAGATTAATGTTTCATGTGGGAAAAATCACAGGTTGACCTGACCGAACCTATTTGAACCATGACCCGTTTGACTCATTCTTAAAATATGACCCATTAAAGAAACCCACCAGGCGCATTTTAACACCGGGTACAACCTTTTACCCAAATTAAAAAAATGACCCATGACACTCGCGACTTGTTTGACCCATGGCCCAATCTGACCCGACCTATTTGCCACTCTACTCACGTGTTCTTGAGTTTCCTTTTCTTTTACAAGTTGATACTAACACTTCTAAACTACTTTCTCATAACCTAAACTTTCACTTCTAAACTTCTACGCTTAAATACACTTTCAATATATATATAAGTATAAAATTCATAAGAGAAATGAAAAGCTACTACCCACCAATAGCCATCAGCTGCTAGTCACAAACATCTTTCCTATGCTGTTGAACAAAGCCTAAACGAACGCCATCAAATGGCTCGCATAGTAACAATAGAATGTAAATACGTCTTTTGACACACAAATTATGAAACTAATTATAAGCTCGTAAAAACTTACCAGTCTGATGTTTCTGGTCAGTATACTCTTTCAATAAATCGTCGTCTACGCTATGTTACTGTTTCCTAATTTCCAGTGCATACATACTGCAACCACTTACCTCAACAACCTCCAGTATCCAAAATTTTCCTAAATAAAACTTTTCGAGGTGAGTATTGCAGTATGAAAAATCAGAGTGCGTATTGACTCATCATCATATGACATTAATTATTCTACAATTTAGAGTGGCGTATAAAAAAATAAGAGAGGTTTGCTTGAAAATCGCAGCCTAACCAAGCTCAAAACGATAATGTATTAGGGATGAAGAATTTACGTAATATACTTAATATTCGAACTTGGTATCGGACATGTTGTCAAAGTCACTACCTCCATCAACTTGCTCATCTTCTGAATTCCGAATATACCGACTCATAAAAGAGCGTGTGATAAGTGGTGGAAACTAAATAAAAGATAAGCCACCTTCTGCCTTGAAAGGGTATCCCGCTTCAACTTCCAGCCGCCAACTTATACTCGTCAAGTGTCCGTTTCTGAATAAATAAACATAGGTTAAAACTTTAATCAACCATAATTATCAAAATCCTATATTGCAAAGCGTGCTCATTATAGTGATCAAATAAAAAAAAACTTACTTCAGCGCCACTATATGTGTATATTTCAAGTAATATATGAAATTCAAATAGGTTGAGAGAGAGTTGTAAAACTTAAGTCAGGGTGTAGTTCTATTTCTAAAAGCTAAACGGCCTGCAGCAAAAGGGTGGGATTTATTTTTTGTGACACCCCGCAAATTTCCGATCATTAATTTAGCCGTTTACGTTTGATAATTTGAATTTTTATAAGTTTCGTTTAACTTTTACGCGTAACCGGGAAGTTTTCCCGTTAATATCTGAGAATCGTCTCCGGAAGCGAACCGTATTGTATTTTATCGTAGTCTTTTGTCAGTGAACGTGTTTTTACGTTTTTAATTGATATTTGAAAATTCATATTTTTTTGTGAAGTCGTTAGTCATTTTCGTTGTTTACGTAATCGGTTAAGTATCGTAATGCATGTATGCATAGAACCTTGGTAATTAATTCATGAGCATTGATATTCGTCAAAAAACCCCCCTCATTAATTTTATTATATATTTACTTTATATATATATATATATATATAATATATATTATAGTATAATATTATATATACTTATACTATATATATATATATACTATACTATATATATTAATTATATACTATATATATTATAGGGATGGGATCATGAGAAAAACTTTATATTTTGGTGGGAAACCAGGGAAAAACCTAGAAATACCAAACAAATGCCCTAAAAAAAACCAAACAGTGCCCTAATTTTTTTCAGGTAAAAATTGTTTTTTCAGGCAATATATGGTCCTCGATTTACACTCTGTAAAAAAACAATAAAAAAAAAAAACAAAACAGATGCCCTAAAAACACTTAGGCTTCTGTTTGATTTTTTTAGGGCATCTGTTTGGTTTTCTGAGTTTTCTAGGTTTTCTAGCAAAATATGGTTTTCCCTAGAACCCATCCCTATATATATATATATATATATATATATATATATATATATATATATATATATATATATAGGACAGGTAAAATAAAAGACAAATATTTCGTGGAAGGATAAAAAGAAAACCTATTTAAAATGAGTATTCTTGAGAATTTCAAAAAAATTCCATTAAATCAGGTATGTTGGTGCATAAAACTTTTGTAAAAGAAGTTTTTCTAATTTTGAGTTTTTATACGTTTTTTTAATGCGCAAAAAAAGAAATTTTGATGCACAAAAAAATTTTGATGCACAAAAAAATTTTGATGCACAAATTTTTTGACTTGTTATAGTTTGATGCGCAATAAAATTTTGATGCAAAAAGTCAAAAGAAGTTGGGTACAAAAACGAATTTTTGATGCACAAAAAACCGATTTAATGCACAAACGTTTTTTTTCATAATTTTTTTTCGGCAAAACTATCCACTTTTAGAAAAACTTCCTTTACAACTTTTTCATGCACCAACATACACGATCTTGTGGAATTTTTTCAGAATTTTTTAAGAACTTTTTAAAAAAAATAAATCTTTTTATCATTCTCACGAATATTTGTCTTTTTATTTGATCTTATATCTATAAAATTTATATATATATATATATATATATATATATATATATATATATATATAACATCTATATATATATATATATATCCTATATATATATATAATATATACATATACGTATCCGTAAGCAAAGTATCTTACAAATTACTCTTAGGAAAGAATAATAAGTAATCAACTCGGGTATCGTTCTCCTCGGTGAGAGGTGAATGGAATTCTACAGTTATGTCGGGAATCGAGCTTGAATGTCATAAAAGATTTAGATTTGGTTTCTAATTCTAATAATGCAAATGGAAAATAAATTAAAGGCACACTAAACTAGAAATACAAATAACATGAAAAAAGCAAGTAAAAACAAGTAAACAATTAAAACGATAACGGGAATTAAAGTAACACGACAATTAAAACCTAAATTATCAAAAATTAAACCTAGACTAATTTTTAAACTTTTCCTAATCCTAATTATAAGAAAAAGCTAAGGAAATCCTAAACCGAGAGTGCTTAAAGTTAAAAACGAAAAAAACGAGAACGGGAATCAAATCCCGTTCTTTAAAAATGAAATTCTAAAATTTTAACCTTACGAAATTAAATCTAATTTTCCTAAGTCCTATTTGATAAAAGAAAATTTTTAAAAAAAGAATTATATTTTTTTGACTTTTTAATAATTTTTTATGGATTAAAAACTGATTTAATGAAAATTAATTATTAAAAATACTAAACTAATTTAATAAAATCTGGAAAAATACAGAAAATTACTTTCAACTATTTAGAACCTAGGAAAAATAAGAAAGCTGAAAAAGCAAATCAAATAAGCAATTAAAATAAGCAAATAAGGCTGATGACTTAATTGGGCTAAAAGCCCTTAAGAAATCAATTGTGCACGCTCTAACCAGATGGCCCTACTGGAGCCGCTGGATAGTGTGTGTTTGTTTGGGACGTTTGTGGGTGAAAGGGGAGGTCTAGGGGTCGAATCCTTGGGCCTCCCCTTTTTGAAAATATTTTTTTTTAGTTTTTTTTTTAACTTATAAACCTCACAAAGATAAGCAATTTTAAAAAAGACAACTTTTTTACAAAACTCAAAATAAGCTGGAAATTAAGCAACTAAAAAGGCAGTTTCTACTTTTTTAAGCTAAGTCTAAGAATGGGAAACTGCTATGCTAATCTAAGGCAAAATAAGCTAATGAGAAGCAAAGATAAGCAAACACAGAAGTTAAACAACACCTAATAAGCACACTCTATCAAAAATAAGCAAATAAAAAGCAGACAGATAAGCTAAAAACTCAAAATAAGCTAAAGGGCAAAATTGGCAAACAAACAACCAATGAGGGCACTTTTGTAACACCCCCAAAATGGGTCGCAGCGGAAATATGGGTTGGGGAATGTTACTTCATAGATCAACAGCACGAGATAAGAGAACGACCTCTATATGAGTCGTTTAAAATTGATACATTGGATTAAATAGACTTGTTTGTTACAATAGCCGAAGCTTGAATAGTTCATCCATGAAAAGTAAAGATTTTAAGACATAACAAATATTTCCAAAATGTAATGCATCCAAATCTTTATAGTAATGACTCCAAAATGATGACCACCAATGTATCCTTGTTTCTCGTACCTTATTGACCTGAGAAAAACATGCTTTAAAACGTCAACATAAAGTTGGTGAATTCACAGGTTTAGTAAATGTATAAAGTAGGACCACAAGATTTCCAAAGTAAGACATGTAACACATACAATATCTTAAAAGTAATTACGAGTGCACTAAGTTCATGACACCGAAGCTCGACATATATGTATGCAATTTAATGCACTAAATGTGCCCATGTAGATGTTCAACCCGCAACATCCAAATTGTTCCGACATGTATACGTTCGTTGTTTCGGTCCCCCCGAAACTGATGAGCGCTACTCACCCGAACGGGGATGTCAATCCCAAATAGATCTATTCATAACATTCGCGCTCGCTAACTAGCAATTGACAGTTCATGAGGGTGGGCAATAGTGGGTTTAGCTACTTAGGCCAACTCGTAATATGTTTAAAAGAGTACTTGCGTCCAAATGTAAAACAATGCATGTTTCTCACCCCAAAGTTGTAAAACAATATAATTGTGTAAAAGCGGGGCTATGAACTCACCGTAAGTGAATGATTGATTATCTAAATCAAATGAGTGAATCGCCTCGGCAATTTGAATGCAACCTAATTAATTATAGGCCGTATGAGTATAATGTATTTCATATAATTAAAACATCACATGTCGTATAGTTACACCACCACCTAATAGTTTTTATTAATTATTTAAAAGTTAAAACAATAATTAACTCGTACTTTGTTAAATTAAAGTATATATAAGTATGGTGTATTTGTATCCGTAAATAAAATATTATTTTTGTTTACTAATGTTCCATTTGTATAAACTGCATATCTAAACTAACTATTTACATTTGTACTTACCCAGTATAACTATAACATTACCAGTAGTAACCATTATTGTGCTACCAGTACTAATGACAATATTACTCTACCAGAAGTAACTAATATGCTACAGTAGTAATGACTATATCTATTAGGGAGTAACTATAATGCTACCAATAGTAATGACTTATATCTACAGGAGTTAATATGATACATTATCCTAAATATATGATTAAATGTTTTTATTGAATTACATAATGATACTTCATTATTAATTTATTTGTTTTATAAAAATAATATATAAAAGTAAAAATAGTGCGCGTGATTTTAAAACCTCATATCTTTATCGTTTTAACTCCGATTTATACGTTTCTTATGTCCACGACTTCGTATTAAGAAAATCTATCAAAATTATGTACTTATAAAATTTACATCTGATGAACCAGTAGCATATACTGTTCAAACAGTTAAGTATAAAAACTGTCTTATTATAATTAGTTATATATAACTTAATAATTACGTAACTTGTTCATTTTAATTCCGTTTCTCGAGTTTCTTATGTCCTTGGATTCGTCATGAAGAGTACTATGTTTATAAAATATTTATTTTTATAACTCAGATCCGAAACAGTAGGTATGTATATAAAATAACTTTTATAAAATCACTTTTATACGTTTAATTAACGTAAACTTGTAAATGTCATATCTTTTTCGTTATAAATCTGTTTTTCAAGTTCTTACTTGCTCGCTATCCTTGTGAAGAGTACTTTTTTAATAAATATAAAATGTTATAAGTTAAGTGCGAATTCTCAACAGTAGTTTATAAAAGTAATTAGGGTTTTTGATTAATAAAGCAAGTTTTATAATTACTTTTATTTAGGAACTTTGCACCATTATTTTACCAAGTTTTCTACCATATATCATACATATAATAAGTCCTTATTTGCCCCTAACATTGTTCAAATGATTCCATGTCCTTGTGCATATTTTGTTACATAAAGTTTGTAAATAAACTTCAACACCATTTAATTTGTAACTCATTTACATAATTTATTTAACAACATTTTACTAAGCATGTCTCTTATTTCAAGTATCATTTTACTACATACAACATTAAAAATTCGATTTGGTACTAAGTTCTAAAATACCTTATATAACACAAATGACTCTGGGGTGGATAATATTAACAATTATGTACATAAAAGATAATGAATAAATGAATATTGAATACTTTAAATAGACCTTATAGAAGATGAGTAGGATGATGAACACAAGATATAAACCCTAACCAAGCTTCCAAAATCAAAACCCTAATCAAGAAAACCCTATGATTGTTTTCTTGACTAATCTTGTTAAACCGATTCCAAGCTTGTTAAACACCCATTGAGTATAGTAACTTAGATGACCTTTAGATATGAGTGCTTGTGGCTTGGAAATACTGTAGAAATCAAAGATATATGAAACCCTAGCTTACTATTTTGAGCCGTGGGTTTTGAGGAAGATGGAGGAGTTTGTGTGCCTTTGCTTTACTTGCATTGAGAAATATGAGCTAGTTTTCATATGACCTTTCCTTATATAGCTATAGGAAACCTTAAAACACTTAGAAAGGGAGGAAAACCATGGGATGTTGGTGGGTTGAAGGATAAGTCAAAAGACCTCTCCTCTCCTATGCAAACCACGGCTGAAATGAGGCTTATGGTACCATGACAAGCCAATTTATGGAGAATTAGGGTAAAGGTACTAGTGTGTAAGAGTTACAACTTGCAAATGGAAGAGTTAGTGGGGTGTTTTGTATTTATTTCTTGTGTAAACCTTTCATATCCGGCCATATGGTGATATAACATGATAAAATGAATAAATTTTGGTATTGGTGTAGTAAAAGTGGGTATTTATTTGAGTATAGATAGGTATTGGTGCTTCCGGTTTATGACGAATGTAATTCATTGCGAAAGTAAGCGTTTTTTACGTAACCAACCAATTAAATAAAATTACAAAAGTTATAATTTATATCCTATAATATTTTAAACACTTGCTGGATGTAAACTTTAATTTGTTGATATCCGTTTACATTGAACGTTGATTTTTAGGTTTAACACGATTTACTATAAGATAATAAAATAAAAGCGAACGCGTGTAATTTTTTTTTTTTTTTCTTTTTTCTTTTTTTTTTTTTTTTTTTTTTTTTTTATGGTTTTTTTTTTTTTTTTTTAAAACTTTAAATAATAAATTAATGGGAATTTATTTAATTCAACGTTCGTAATTAAACTGAAAATGTGAAATGTTACTGCAGTAGTTAATGCTGTTAAGGGAAATAATCTTAATGCGGTTAAGGCCTTAGCTTGTTGGGTTTGGAAACCAAAGCATAAGGTTTTAGACCATGTTTCTAAACACAACAGTGCATCAATCACCCTAAAAAAATTTGATTATACTGATGCACAAGGCAGATCTAAGTCAGTGATGGCTTGGGTCCCTAAAAGAAACTGATTTTTTATCTAAATGTGCAGGGCAATCTACCAAATGGAATTTAACCAAAAAGGGGAAAATCAAGGAGTGATTGATAGTGGCTAATGCTCAAGGGCAGATGACAGGGAAATGTCTTATCTTCAATATTGAAGAGATAGATGGAGGATATGTTGCTTTTGGAGGAAACCCCAAAGGAGGGAAAATCACAGGAAAAGTACCATTAAAACTGGTAATCTAGATTTTGAAAATGTGTATTTTGTGAGAGAGTTAAAGTTTAATTCTTCTTTTGGTCTCAAAATGTGTGATAAAAGACGTAGTGTTCTTCTTAATGGACACTAAATGTATTATTTTATCTCCTAAACTTTTGTTACTTGATGGTGAAAGTCAACAGTCTTTACTTAGAGTCCAGAAAGAAAAATTATGTCTAGTGTTGATTTGAAAGAACATAGTTCCTAAAGGAGGTGGCGTTTAACTTGCTTTTTGCAAAAGTACACATCTGATGAATCTAACTTTGGCATAGAAGGCATAGGCACCGTAAATTTTAAACATGAAATAAATTGGTTATTTAAATTAATCTTGTAAGAGGTTTACCTTCCAAACTTTTTGAAAATGATCAAACCTGTGTTGCTTATCAAAAGGGAAAGCAGCAGCAGAGCTCTTGTAAGTAACAATATCTGAGAACTCAATCAGTCTTCCTATATATTTGTTGCATATAGACTTATTTGGTCCAACATTTGTAAAAATCCTTATGAAGAAAATGTATGCCTAGTTTGTCATAGATGATTATTGTAGTTTACAGGGTTTTTCTTTCTAGCTACTATAGGATGAGTATATACCTCTAGTGCATTCTTGTGTCCTTTATAATTGGCGATGAAAATTCTAGTGATCACAAGGTTAAGGTGATTAGATGTGATAATAGAACTGAATTCAAAAATAGAGAAATGAATCAGTTTTGTGAGATGAAGGGTATTTTAAAATAATTTAATGTAGCTAGAACTCCTCAACAAAATAAAGTTAATAAGTGGAGGAATAGGACACTAATTGAGGCTGTTAGGACTATGCTAGCTGATTCTAAGTTGCCAACTACTTTTTGGGCAGAAGCAGTTAATATTGCTTGCTATGTGCAAAATAGAGTGTTAGTAGTTAAGCCTCATAACAAGACCCCATATGAACTTTTTCATGGTAGAACACCAACTTTAAGTTTTATGAGACCATTTGGATGTCCTGTTAGTTGTGATATAAGTAGTGTTGTGAAGAAGTCTTGAAGTTGTGAAGTTGTGAACAAGTAGTAAAGTCGTGTTGTGATAGATTGGTTCTAGCGAAGATTAGAACTCGACATTTAGCTTTGTGTCGTAAATCGATGTAAGCAACGTTGTGTACGGTTTTCTCTGCCAAAAGGGAGCTTGTTGACATAGTGAAGAAAACTCTCGAGTTAGGTGCAGGTACAAGAATAATGAATTATGAGCCAATTGTTGCAGGTACACAGTCGAATGGTTTTGCAGGTACAAAAGCAATTGATAATGCATGTCAAGCTAGAAAGGAGACAGAACCTTTCAAAGATTACATTTTGCTACCATTTTGGATTGCTGATCCACCATATTCCCAAGAACCAAAGAGTTCTCATGATGATTCATCCAAACCTTCAAATGATGATTAAAAGAAGATTGATGAAGATCCAATAAAAGATAGTGAATGTAATGATCAAGGGAAGGAAGATAATGTTAACAGCCCAAACAATGTTAATGCTGCTAGCACAAATAAAGTTAATACTGTTGGTGGAAAAATAAGTATTGAACTTCTAGTTGATCCAAATATGCCTGCTTTGGAAGATTATAGCATATTTGACTTCTCAAAAAATGATGAAGATGATGGTGCAGAGGCTGACATAAACAATTTGGATACAACAATCTAAGTCAGTCCTATTCCAACTATAAGAATTCATAAAGATCATCCTCTTGATTAAGTCATTGGAGATTTGCAATCAGCTACACAAACAAGAAAGATGTCAAAGAATTTTAAGGAACCTGGGTTTGTTAGTTTTATTCAACAAAGAACAAACCATAAAGACCTTCAAAACTGCTTGTTTGCTTGCTTTTTATCACAAGAAGAACCCAAAAAGGTAATTCATGCATTGAAGGATCCAAGCTGGATAGAGGCTATGCAGGAAGAGCTTCTACAATTCAAGTTATAAGAAGTTTGGACTTTAGTAGATTTACCAAATGGAAAAAGGGCTATAGGCACTAAGTGGGGTTTCAAGAATAAAAAGGATGAAAGAGGAATTGTGATAAGAAATAAAGCAAGATTGGTTGCTCAAGGGTACACACAAGAAGAAGGGATTGACTATGATGAAGTCTTTGCCCCTGTTGCAAGAATTGAAGCAATTAGGCTATTTTTAGCTTATGCTTCATTTAAAGATTTTGTGGTGTATCAAATGGATGTAAAAAGTGCTTTTCTCTATGGGAAGATTGAAGAAGAGGTGTATGTATGTCAACCACCAGGATTTGAAGATCCAGACTTTCCTGATAGAGTATACAAGGTTGAAAAAGCACTGTATGGACTACATCAAGCTCCTAGAGCTTGGTATGAAACCTTGTCAACATATCTGTTGGACAATGGGTTTCAAAGAGGGAAAATTGACAAGACCTTATTCATCAAAAGGCACAAAGGTGATATTTTGCTGGTCCAAGTTTATGTGGATGATATCATCTTTGGTT
>BQNB010074500.1:3063-29422 GCA_026074375.1 Tanacetum coccineum | reverse complement strand
GAAAAAGTAGCTTTCGTCAGTAGGCGAGCGGGTTGTATTACTGTTTTGTTCTTGACCATTTTAATTTAATCTCATGCTGAATCCTCCAGGAAGAATCATTGGACGTTTCATCTTTAACTATGTTTTGTTTATGTAAGATTGAATCCTCATGATGTATCTTTGATGAATCGCAGTCTTTCATAGTTGCTTTGAGTATTGTCTTTAATGTGATGAATGAGTAAAATGTGTATGCGTTTCAAACTTTTGTTATTACGTCGAATATTATTGAGCATATCCTTGTCGACCCAACTTATACATAGTTGATCAAGCTATGTATACCTTAGGTTTACATTGACATCCTCTTTTCCTTTGGTTATTTGTTTGTGATGGTAAGTATAATCGATATTGAGACCCGTAGTGTATATAAATCATTGCGTCTTCCAAGCATCAGGTGAATGATATTACGTTATATGTCAATTTGTGGTTTATTATTTCTTCGCCACTTTCTACCATACACGTGGTCCCCTAAAATTTTTTGTCCACTTTGTGTGTTTATCTTACTACATGCATATCGTTTCATATGTTGACGTATATTATCTTATGTGTTCGTAAAATTATCATCTCATCGTATAAGTTATTCCGAATAGTTTCTTTTGTTGAAAGCTTAGGGTTTGGTTGTAATTGCTCTTGCTAGTCATGACTATGTCCATCATGAATATTTTAAATTAATATTCCTCACAAACTCCTACCCACTACGCCACCCCTTTTCCTATATTTTTCAAATTTCACTTTACTCACTCCTCATCTCAAATTATCGCCCACTTCACCATATTAAGTTTTTCATCTTCTTCTTCGAAACTGTCGGTTACCAATCCTCATGGGATTTCCAATCGAGATTTTCACTCCCGTCATGATCATAATCATCACATCGCTCATTTTGCTGGTCTACCTGATGTGTTTCTTCTCACGCGGCGATGTATCTGTCATTTTAGCATTTTACATCTTTGTTGTATTTCCTATATTTTGTATTTTGTTGTATTATGAACGGAAATATTATAGATCTGATTGAATAGGATTTGGCGTTGTGCATTTTGTTGCTTCATTCTTCCCGTTATAACCATATATTACTATGTACCCCACCTCATATCTTGGTATGATTTGAGGTTATTACCTGGTAAGCTTTTAGAAGTATTCTGTATTTCTATTTCTGTAAAAGAGCGTTTATTGGTTGTGAAGGAAAGGAAATTTTTGACTGACAAAATGTCGAATAGTGAAAGAAAGAATTGATTTTTGTAGGGGTTACTGGTTCTCATTCGAAACATGATATGTGGGCCTTTTGAAATGATCCTTCAAGCTTCATAGTGTCCATCGGAAATAGCTTCCCTATCTCCGTTTCCTGAGCACATGATTGTATTTTTAATAGTGTCATTTCATTGGCGTATTAAGATGTTCTTCATGTGAATTCAAAAAGATATTAAATATGTGGTTCCTTTTATACCGGGTAAATGCACTCAGAAAGCTTTTAGAATTGATACTTCATTTATTAGTTTACTAAAGTAAAGTACAAGTTTTCATCAATTTCTCTGCTTAGGTGTCTCCTCGTAAACTGGGATACAATGTTGTAGCGAGTCTGGCTATTTCGCTTATAGGCCTAGGCGGGCTAGAATTATCTGAATCTGATCATGATCCTCAGCGCGTCTGTCCTCGACATCAGCTACCCTTATCTGTAATAACGAGATCTCATTCTCTGCAGCGGCGAGAGAATCCTGTAATTCGGATATTAGAAGCTCTTTGTCTTCGGTGTCTGCATGAAGAGTGTCAATTTCCACCTCTATGTCCTCTAGTCTGGCCGTCACATCTTCTGGGTTGAGTTTTGGTGTCTCGGATGCGGGTTTACCGTCAGAGAAAGTAGTGGCATCTGGGTAAAATGGCGATGATGGTGATCTACTTCTCTTTCGAGAGGGTCCAGGTGCTTGTGATATTAGTGTAGGAACACTGTGATTATTTATTTCATGGGAGAGTTCACGCCCTGTAGTAGGGGTCAGAGTTAATTCTAGTTCAGGTAATTGGGTTGCCTGAGAGGTTGGCGAGTCAAGTCTTCTTGGAATGGAGTGTCCCGTGGCGGCTTCCTGTTCTGGGGAGTTGTCAGGCACGTTGCTGGAAAGTGATTGAGACATTTCTCGAATACACCCTGCATACGACAAAATGGAGTTTCTACTTCTTATATTCAATATTTAGGGTAGAGATTACCTTATGGGTGCCATCTATTTTTGAGATAAGATTCATTGTATGATTTGAATGGTTATGCGCCCTAGTTTAGGATAGGGATTTCTAGAGGGTATGTCTAGGAGTGTTGGATTTAAGCATTGGTATGTTTCTCGTTCTTTTTGGGAAGGTCATCCACAGTTATTAGTCGCATCCTTATTTTAAGGCCTAAACTGATGACTGAAGAGTGTGATAGGGCTCCGGACAATAGGTACATATTTGTAGAGTTAATATTGTTCTTGACTCAGGAGCTGATGTAAACCTTCATACCATCAGTTTCTTTCTGTAGTCTCGGCTGTTATTTGTGATTATTGTCTCTTACTTTTACCGAGCGTGTTTTAATTTCTTCCCATTATGAACTTGTTGTTCAGGTTTCCCAACGACGTGACATTAGTCAATTATTGGTGTATTCAAGCGATGCATGCTTTTTGGTAGATTTTTGTATACTTTGAAATACTTTTAAGTGTATACCGACATAGTAGATAGTAGTATATGTATTTCACAAAGGTCGCTAATAGGAATCCTCGCGTAGTGAAGTAGTGAGTGGGTGATTAGCAAGGTACCCGAAGTGTTTATGTAGGTAACTCTCATAAAATGAGATAGTAAGGACATAATTACTGATAAAATCCATAATATTATGTAAGTGACTCTTCGTAGTGCAATATTGGTTATAAGGTTAATTATTTGGTGAGAGTCATGGTATTTTACTTGCACTAGGATGATACAAATGCGTAATCCATAGGATATGTCATTCCAAGATGATGAATGATAATGTGTAGTTTAATGAAACATGTTTTCCATGATGGACAAGTGATAATTTAGTTATTTAATGATGTCGTGCCAAGCAGTTGTTAACTTGGGAAGTAAATAGTAATAGATAGTGCGTATGCTATTCTGATATGCCCTTAAGAGCCAGTTATAGTCTAGAGTTACTAATGCAACCTAGTTCTCTATAACCAAGTGCTCTGATACCAATCTGCCACACCCCCAAATTCATACCCTTTTATGCTTACACCGTTAGTCCTTGGGGACTAACTATGCAAACCACAACCTAACTCTAGGGACCAACGATGTAAATAACAAGGACCAAATTTGCAACAAAACACTACACATTGAGGGACCTATGTTGCCATCTTACCAAACTTCAAACCTGTTAAAATCACTGTACATCTTCCCCCCCCCCCATTTTCCTGATGAACCACAAGATTTATAACCATAGCATGAAATATAGTAATCCTATATATCACAATGAAAAGTATTTACTATTGTCTAAGCTCATGACACCGAAGCGTTAACATGTGGTATCATAGATAAGCCCATGCAGATGTTCAACCCACGACATCCGTAACTGACTCAAATGAAACTGTGTTTGCTTGACTAATGTCAGTCCAAGACAAACAGGGACGTCAATCCCGATAGATCTATCCATAACATTCACGCTTACAAGTAATTAACGGTTCATGATAAATTGGGCAGCATAGCAAGTTGGGTCGAATAGGGACTTAGACCCAATAGTAAATCAGTAAATGTACTTGTGTTCAACTGTTAAAAATAAGCAATGTTCTCACCCCAAAGATGATTTAAAACAGTGAAGTAGGGGCTATGAAAACTCACCTTGTTGATTAATCGTCTGGAATTGATAATGGATTAATGCACGTCAAATAGTGACGCAGTCAAACACCTAAGCAATTATGACAAATCTGAGTTTACATTCTAAAAATTTAATGTATGAAATGACTTATGCAAATGGGTCAGCAAAGGGCACTGTCGTTTATGAGATAACGTTTTATGTTTTTAAAATGTTGATCAAACCGTTGGCTCTAGGGATGATACACAAACTGAAGCGTTAACATGATATATCATTGATAAGCCCGTGCAGATGTTCAACCCGCGGCATCCGTAACTGACTCAAATGAAACTGTGTTTGCTTGAATAATGTCAGTCCAAGACAAACAGGGATGTCAATCCCGATAGATCTATCCATAACATTCACGCTTACAAGTAATTAACGGTTCATAATAAATTGGGCAGCATAGCTAGTTGGGTCGAATAGGGACTTAGACCCAATAGTAAATCAGTAAATGTACTTGTGTTCAGCTGTTAAAAATAAGCAATGTTCTCACCCCAAAGATGATTTAAAACAGTGAAGTAGGGGCTATGAAAACTCATCTTGTTGATTAATCGTCTGGAATTGATAATGGATTAAAGCACGTCAAATAGTGACACAGTCAAACACCTAAGCAATTATGACAAATCTGAGTTTACATTCTAAAAATTTAATGTATGAAATGACTTACGCAAATGGGTCAGCAAGGGCATTGTCGTTTATGAGATAACATTTTATGTTTTTAAAATGTTGATCAAACCGTTGTTTATAGTTTTCTAACTTTTGATTAAATCCCGTTTCGTTAGTGATCTTTACCCATTTCATTTGAGCCTCGGCATGGGACGACCCAAAGGCTTGAAAAAAAAACATGCATGATTCCATACTTCTTTTTGTCTAAAATTTACAAGTTAAATTATATGCAAGTTTTTAAATCATCACATGTAATATTTTATACAATAAAAACCCACATGGCTACTATCCTTTTCCTTTTTCTGATTTGTGTCTATGCTCAACAGTGGGTTGTACCCACTTGTTTTGTGTTTTCTTCTTCACAACCTAACCTATTATATGTATATATATATAAAATACATGTTCCACTTCTTTTCTTTTTCTTTTTGCTGCTCAACAGACGCAACAACAATGAGTTGTTATGCTCATTGTTTTTAATTTCTCTCCTTCCCAACTTTCTCAAAATATTCATATCTGGTTCTCCCATTAAAACCCACAATGTGTCTGACTCAATTACTTAGGTTATGAGGCCTTTAAATGTTGCGATATAAGGACGTTTGGTGCGCTGAGCAGACCCAACAACGGCTGCTGTGGTTACTTCTCTTTGCAACGCAACACCCACGACAAGGCTTTACCCTTTTATGGCTTAGTGGTACGTCTCATGTGTTACTCGTGTCAAAGGTTTGTGGGCACGAACCAACGAGCATGAGTTGTTCGTTTTTAACAGCGTCCGTGACGCACTCATAGCGAACAAAAAAAAAGAAAAAAAAAGGTCGGTGTGGTTCGTTTTAGGTTACTTGGTCACGCCCTTAGTATACGTCGAGGTCACAATATAAGGGTTTCAATCAACATGTCATGCGTAACCCTAGGGTTTATTTCCTTCTAACGAGCCAACGTATTTGATCACGACATGCTTAAGGTTTTTACAAGACTTCTTGGTTCGTTACTTGTTTATACACGTGATGCGTTGTTTGAAAGTTTTATTATATGTTGTTATTTTATGCGTGATGTGACTCGGCCTTCGCATGCATGCGTACATGCTAACCACGCATGGCTATATGCCGTGCACTAGTATGCTATGCCAAGGCTTTTTGGCTAGCTTGCCAAGCCGGACGCGTTTTGGTCTTTGGTTGCGAGTAAGACTTACAAGTGTGAATGACATGGCACAATGAATGTTATGCTACGAGAATGACTTACAAGTGTCCAAACGTTTGCTAGACGATGGGAAGAGGTGACGGTGTCAAAAGGGCTCGAACCCTTCTTGTTTCTACTCTTTACATCCAACGCCTCCTAGCTCTTGAATCCAACGGAACTCGAACTCAGACCTTATTGTTTACGTCCTACTTTTAAATTTTAGTTATGTTAAGAGTGTACATGCATGGCCTTATTTATACTTGAAATATTCACTCGGTTCCTAAAGCTTTGCATGTGAATGACATTATTTACATATACTATTGATGTATGATACTATTTGTTATAATTGTTTCTTTTCTAATACTATTTAGGGAATATATGCTATTATTGAATTGAAATAGGAAACAAGACGTAGCCTGTGAATGATCTCGAAAGGTGTAGGACATTGGTTGTAAGGAATGCAATGATGGTGTTAGTTTGCTTATTTTGAATTTCTTTCTACTGATTGACTTAGATAGCATTTTGTATAGCAGAATTTTGAGAAAATGAAACGTCAAGTTAAATTGTTTATTTAGTAATATCTAAATATTGGTCCATTCATAATTTTATTTATTGAAGTATGAATGGGTTCACAAAATAATATAGTCGTGCGACTTTGTTTCGCAACGCGTGAAAATATGATTTTTATTGCTACGCGTTTTCTAAAGTATCCCTTTTTGATTCGTAAACAAAATGACGATTTTTACGTGCTATTATAATTCTCCATAGCGTAAAATATTGCATGTTGCTCGAAGGATAACTTTTTATTGGAAAGTAACGGAAATTTTGGCAATTGCTTGTGACACGTGCTCTTGTGTAAAGTGATAAAGAGCTCTAAATTTTTCTGAGGTGTTACATTAATAACGAAAGAGCATGTAATAAATTAAAAGTATACCGACGTATAAGGGCCGATATAAAAAAAATTCAGATGTGTTACTAATATATAACATTCTACTAACAAAAGTACAAAAGTATAATTGTAGATGCAAAGATTATAATTAAAAACTTAAAAGATAAACATGAAATAAAATGTTTGACTTCAACGATACAAAAAGATCTATTTTTCAATAACGTCAAAAAAGTTGAGGTCAACTACATAATCATCGGTCATGTTGTGTCCATGTTCACGTGGTTGTTTGAACATTTGTGCATTCTCATTCAAAAGTACCTATAAAAGATTTATAATGATCATCTTCATCAATAATCAATTTTATAAATTTATTTTTTCTATACCTTTTATATCTATTTTTTTTGAAGTATTGAAATTCACTATAAATCATTAGATAGTATGTAGACTTTAATAAAAAAAAACTAAAAGTTATATCATGTTTTTCAAAAGAGTTGTGGCTTTTGGTGAAAAGGTAATTTTATAATTCTATCATATATCTTAAAGTGATACTCTAACATATATCTTAAAGTGACACCAATTTAAGTATTTAAACCATACAAAAATCTTGTGCATATGAAATGCGTAAAAAACTTGTTTATAATAGCAAAAACTAATTGTTCGAATAAGCATACGTGTACCAAAGCACATTGCAAACGTTATTCAATTAAATAGTCCGGTCGATAAAAAAAGTCGTTAATCCTACTTATTGATGGTGAAAACATTGCAACATCAAGCAGCCTCCTATTTGCACCTTGACAACTATTTTGCACAAATATATATATATATATATATATATATATATTATAATAAAATTATATAAAGTAAAGTATATATATATATCAAATAAGAATTTAAATTTTATAAATAATAATGGATAAGTAAGTGAACGTTAATAACGCGGCCTTCATAGTCGCCTAGATGCACCGACTTAAATTAGAATGCATCTCATAAGACTTAGATGGTCAATAATAACGCATCATAAAATGCAGTTTATATAGTCTTTTAATTAGATACACCTATACGTATATTAATGCAATAAATTATATATTGTTTCCTCTGCATGTTCCCACAAAAAATCATCAAAATCCATTATGCACCATCTACACAACAAGTATAAAACGATTCGAAAACTCAAACAATGATGAATGCTAAACGAATAAAATTCAACTAATACAAGTCGTATTCATCTCAAATATGAGATATTATCACGTTCTCACCATCTCTTATTTTAGATTTACTTCTCTCATGATCCCTTACTATTATAATATAAGAATATATAATATATATATATATATAGTAAATATATATATATATATATATATATATATATATATATATATAATAACACAAAAATACAAAATACATAGTTTATACACGCCATTGCTTCCTAAGCTTGCACCCTTTATGTGGCTACCATGTTGTGTCTTCAATGTGTACAATCGGGTTTTTGTCAGATCTCGAGTTTGTGTATCCATCTCTAAAACTCATAATTGCTAGTTTCTTTCTTTTGAAATGAGTAAACCCATTAACCTTCATTACAACTGAATTCAGTGGGTACTCTTACCAACCCGCCCCACATGTTCAGTAGTTGCTTCAGCGGAATACTTAGAAACCTTTGGTCCTCCACTATATCAACTAAACTTCCAACAGATGCTGCCATTTTCTTGTTACCTTGACAAATGTGTTTCTAGGCATAAATTTGACATGGACGATATCTGCATTTTATTCCAACCCAGATCAATAATTTTCGTTTTGATAATCTCTTGTAATTCCCCTAAAAAATTCATATTCATACCTTCAGATGAGCCACCCCTCCCGAAAGGTCTACTGTCACCACCAATTTCATTGGGGGCTTGGGTCATATCTATGTCAGCAATCTCCCGCTCAAACCTTCAAAGAATCAAGGAATTAGCCATGTGTTAATAGGTGGTCATGTTCAATTTATATTATCCAATCGTAAACCCAAAACCTCGAAGAATCCAGGTTTTTATTCTAGCTCAGTAGGCCCGTTGTTCAAACCTCTATCAAACTCATTTGGACCAGCAAAACGAATAAAATGTGGTTAAGTAGAACCAAATTTCATGCCCAAACTTCCCAAGAACTTAGGCATAGCATTATGAAGAACACGAGCTAAACCTGCGTAGAGTCCTGAAGTACCTGCAAAAGCACATACCTTTTGTAAATACAAAAGAAGAAAGAACATAAATAGACATGGGCATTTTTATCAGCCTTTTGAAAGTGACTAAATACTCATAATAAAAAAAAATCAAGTGTAAGAAAGGAGTGGTAGAGCATAGTGTTTAGAACTTTAGTGCAGTTTGTGTAGTTTTCATCATTGTTGTAGCAAAGAACCTTTGATCCTTTCATGCTATTTATTCCTGATGTCAGATCTCGCTATAAATGTGCAATGTATGACACCTTACTTTGGTTTTAAAACATAAATACTAAACTAATTGTTTCATATGTGCTTAAGTAGCAGGCATCGTAGCATTGTAACTAAAAGAAATTTTATGCATCCTTTGACCTCCAATGGTAAGAAACTGTTAAGAAACAATGGTTCTCGCTCTTCACACCGTGACTTTCGATCAGTCCTGGTTGTACGGATTACCAAAAAGAGTTATATCAGTCCTATTTTTTATCTGTTGTACCAACTAATGTAAAAATCTCTATGCTCTTTTTCCCCATGATAACTAATCATATCTAGAAGATAATAAACTATCAGCTTTAATTACATTAAACAATTAATCTACCATAAGTATAATAATGTGAGCTTCATAGTATCCAGTCATTTCCTTCTCCATCTATTAGCCCTAAGGAGAAATGAATATAAGAATTTACCTCATGGTGTGTCCTAAATGAAAAACAAATCAATACATCATTTATATAACTAATAACATAATCCACTAACCAATCACTTTATTTTGGTTTTTCTCCTTTCCTCATGTTTTCAGTTTAAGATTTCATCTTCCAATATCCGAAACGTTTTTTTCATCTTCTGCTTGTCCTTCCATTTATCCTTTTTAAGAAGAGTCCAAACTTTTAAGCTGCTTATCTGCTATATCATACTACAATAAACAATTTTGATGAGCATACCCAATAAATTTAAGAAAACTTACATGTTTAAGGATTAAAATGCTTAGCAAAACCAAATGATTTGCTACATGTGTGTAAAACTTACTGTTGCGATAGTTTCTGCTGATCTATTACATTTTTCTGCTGAAAGCCTCTGTTGCATATCATTGGAACATGGTAATTCTAGCATGACCATGAAGCGTGAAAACATGGGAATATGATAGACTTTGTAAGCATACCATGTGTACCTAGTAGCTATAAGGCAAAAAATTTATTAAAACGTAGTTAATCGTTTAGGATGTTTCAGAGTTTAATTTTTAATCTTTAAAATGAAGAATTACAAATGTCTAGTGTGATATATATTTTACAAAAATTATGAGTACACAAGTATTCGTAAGTGAGATAATCCGTATTTTAGGACAATCAGATTGAAATATTTTATTAAAGAACCACAATTATAACTCAAATTATTAGAAAGTTTCCTAAAAAACATGAATCAAAAACAAAGTATTAGTTAATGAACATGTATATTTTTTTGGGTAAAGAAAAGAAAATGAACATGTATATTAGAGAGTGCATACTCTTGTATATGTGAACATTTAGTTATTAGAATCTATAAATCATGGTGATGCACCATCAAAGAGACTAAGCTATCATGAAGGAAATAAAAAATGCAAACCAATAGGTTAATTAAGTCGCAAACCGCGCAAAATATTATGTGTCCTCGATCACTAACTTAGCATCTGCTATGTTTATTGTTTCACATGAATAGTTATCAAACAGCTATTATCTGAGAAAATTATCATAAATTAGACCTAGCAATCAAGCATAGAATTGAGTGTTTGATTGTCTCTTTTTTTAAAATTTATGCATGTGCCTTATACATCTCATCAGGTTCAAATGACTCTATTGGTGACACTTTAAGTGAGTGTTTGGGAGATTGTTAACTACTTATTCTAGAGTAAGAGGGTGTTGATAATTGCCTATCTATTTGTGTATGCCGCTATTATTGATAATCATAACCAACTTAAAGATAAGCACTTAAAGAATTAGTAGTTGGATTTGCATATAATGTAAAAAATGCAATTACACACGAACAATGATATTGGGTTCAAATTGAACCGAATCCATTTTAATCAAAGGGTTTTGAGATAGATACAATGGCAAAACAATAACTTGATTTTTTGTCTCAGATAAGTAGGTTTCAAACTGATAATTCAAAATCGGTTATTTAACCCACTATAAATATATATGCATACAAAGTTTGTTTTAATCCTTTTAGTCCAAACTGCTTATCTATTAAAATAGATAAAAACAAAAGCAAGCAAAAACACCCTATGAATAAGAACTAAACTACTTGCTAAACTGGTTTTGAGCACTTTTAAATAAGCATATACCAATCTCCATATGGCAATCATAGCTTAATGTTAGGATATGTCTCATTTGTAAGATCAAAATTACTTTTTAGTTTAACTTTTAAGGTCAAAATGACTAATATTGATAATGCTGTAATGAAAGGATCTTTTGTATTGAATATTTAATAAAACCTAATATTACACATACCAAAATTCAACTTCTTTTTGTTGTATCAAAGATTAAAAAGTTACCTTTTTGAGTAAGAACATACCCATTTGTGAGCCCAAGTATTGTGAGGCAGTAGCCGACAATTGAAACCCATAACTAACCTATTCTTGCATGATCTGTAACTTCTTGGTGATCTCCGAAGATAAAGGGCCTTGTTGAATGCAATAGTGTGAATCATCTTCCATTGCTGCAAAATTATCACAAATAATGGATTTTTGTAATTATAAAAAAGGTGGATCTTATAATTCAAAATTATTCAAATTGCACATTTACATCTTATTATATGAGAATTAGTAAGCATGGCCACATGTAGATCAGGTGCATCGAGTCCCATCTCCATCAATACATACATGTATATCTCTTGACTACACAAGACCTTCATTATCCATCTTGCAGGGTGAGCTTTTAAGCTTTTGCTCAGTGATCGGATTTTTCTATTTATCACTAAATGAAACACAACTAACCATGTTAATCGGGTAGAACTTGTGAGGCTTCTTTTAATCTTCTTATCCCTTTCCAAGGCGGGTCTGCATATTTGGCACCATGTGTAGCATTAAACATGAGAAGTGGAAAAAAAGTACTCGTACTAATTAAATAAATTTTCATGTTTGGTTAACAGTTTTGAAAAGCTATATTTTATTTCAGAAATCACAATTATACTTCACTGTGCAAATTCCAGAAACTGAGTTTAGAAATTACACTTTTCTTATATGTTAACCCAATGTGCTGATTAATTTGGTACCGTTATGAACTTCCATGTAGTAGTATAGACAGGCAGGGGAAAGGCAACATAAATAATTAAATTCCATATGGGACAATTTGAGTTTCTCGACCGACCTAAATTAAGCTTTTTATGGAAGTGAAGTCGAGACTATACAGTTAGAAAAGCTTCCAAGGCTACCTAATGATTAGCTTCCAAGGCTAGCAAATGATTAATGTTACATAGAAGTATAAAAACAAATTCAACTACCTAATGGTTCCTAATTATAATTCTTTTAGATTTATATTAGCATTACTATAATAAAAGAAAAACGATTTATGACCCTTCTTTTCATTTGTCGCTTGCTATTAATAAATGAAAAATGATATATGACCGTCTTTATCACAAAAGGGGTTTCTTACTTATTGCCACACTGGCTGTGGGTTCCCGTGGGTAATCTTTTGCCTTTGTATATATACAACCCATAGCAATGCTGCATTGTAAGATTTCAAAATTTAGTTAAATTTACCACACAGAGCAGGCTATGTGAAAAGATATGACATACTTACATGTAGCCTATGGATTTGAATCCACCTTTGATATCCATTCTGATTGAGGAGTTCCAGTCAAGAATAATAACAACGACTCCAAGCAATTTTGTTATTGCGAGAGAATGATGGCTACATCTAGTCTCATTTGCTTCTTTCAAGAACTTCGTGTATTCTTATTATTCTCGTTCACACAGATAATATAAGTAAAAAGAGGACAATTAAATGGAAATGTAGGAAACTAGAAGGGGGGGTTGAATAGTTTACTGGTTAATTTGTCGTTTTAAAACTTTGCTTAGAAAATTGTTAGATTCGAGTTGTATGTCAATCAATCAACAATATGATTCAAAACTAAAATATCTGATATAATGAACTAAGTAAACAATAACACTAAAGAAATAGAGAAAGAAACGATCAAACCAAGACACCAAGATTTATAGTGGTTCGGCAACAAAGCACCTGTTCGTTCCTACTCCACTCCCCGAGTACTCCACTCGAGATTTCACTATGTCAACAAGCTCCCTTTAGGCGGAGAAAACCGTTTACACGTCGCTTACTTTCTTTTCCGACACTAAGCTAGATGTCGAGTCCTAATCTTAGCTAGAACCAATCTAAGACTTCATAAAGTCTTTATACACTCACAAGATATATACCCTTGGATTGACATACAATCCAAATCACACCAATACACACTTTACACTATTGGATCTACACTCAATCCAATTTACACAACAACACAAAGTAAATGTAATGAAGATATGTGATCTTGAGGAGGAAGAGAGATCACTTGATAACAAATCGTATGTAGAAGAATACGATTGTTCTTCTCTTGCACTTGATTAGAAGAAGAAGGGAGGAAGAAAGAATTAATCACTTGAAAACAAGATCAAAATATGTTAGTGATCAAGATATGTGTTTTAGAAAGAAAGGAAGAAGAGAGAATAACAGATCTGAAAAAATTCGTGGCAAGAGATTCTGTTTTTCAGATGGGGTGGCCCAGTATTTATAGGCACAAAAAAGAGCCGTTGTACTGACGGCGGTCTCGGCGGTCCTTAATATATAAGGGGGCCGCCATGCCTATAAAGGGGCCGCCATAGACTACGCTCTCCTTTTTGTCTTTTTGTGGGGAAGGTGTTATCTGTTTTAGAACCTTCCATTTTGGGGGGAAAATCTGATTTCAAATTA
Source organism: Tanacetum coccineum (assembly GCA_026074375.1). Lineage (NCBI taxonomy): Eukaryota > Viridiplantae > Streptophyta > Magnoliopsida > Asterales > Asteraceae > Tanacetum > Tanacetum coccineum. The sequence continues at coordinate 15,692 of BQNB010074500.1, read as the reverse complement.
ATTAATTTAATAAAACATTTCTTTTATAAATAATTATTTTGTGTTTATATTTTTGTAAAAAACACTTTTGTAAAAATGTAAGGTTTAGGACAAAAATTATTTTCTTGATCACTAATCATGTTTAATGATTTGTTTATCCATACCTTAAGTGATTAATCTTAGAAATGGAATTTTACGATTAGTAATTTATAAACGTTTAATTTTATCGTAAACATTTTCACATTTTGTTATTATCAAAACATCGAGAGGTCAAAAAATATAAATAACATTTTTAGACATTATTTGTATTAACAATCTCCCCCTTTTTGATGATGACAAAACATAAACTCATTTAGTATAAAATTGGAAGTTTATAAATTATTAATGAGTTAAATTCTATTTCTCCCCCTTTTTGTCGAATCCAAAAAGGTTGATCGTCGAGTTGTAGTAGAGAGAAAGAAATCGACGATTAAAGACTCCCCCTTGATGTATGCTCCCCCTTGTTCGGGGCACCAAGGGATCGATCTTACGATAGTTTGTTTGCTACATAACAAGGTTAGAAATACAAGTGCAAACCAACATAGCATGACAAATATCTCAACATTATAATCCACACTTCATAAATAAAGTTCATTCAAATTCTAAAAAGATCATACATAGCCATGTAAGACAATATATGAAGATACAACACAAGACAATCATAACATAACATAATTAAAGCATCTAATAAGAGTAAACTAGTAGATGATTTTTGACTTCATGAGATGAGGCACCCAAAAGGTAGGAGACAATTATTTGAACAAATTAATCATGAGAGTGATTAATTGAAGAGTGAAAATGATGAGGAAGGTTGATCATTGTGGTGATGGGCTTGTGATTGGGGTATAAGACGGGTGACAAGGAATTGAATGAAATTAATTTCATTTCTTAATGAGTGGAAGTGATTGGTAGAGTACCTACAACAATGACAAAAGCTAGCATGACATCCTACTTGAGCATGAGTAGGAGGTTGAACCAATGAGAGGGGTGAGGAGGGTGGTGTAGGAATTTGAGAATCGATGAGTGTGGAGATGGTATGGAGTTGATTAATAATTCGATCTCTTTGTGGGTAGTTCATAGGTGGAGAGATAGAGTGAGGAGTGTTTCTTGGAGGTGGTGGAGGTGAGTCATTATGACAAGTAGGTGATGATTTTGGAGGAGGTGTCTTACGTTTCCACACTTGACGAACCGACATTTTTGGTTTTCTAGAAAGGTTTGAGTGATGATTTGAGGAGGACATTTTAGGTGGGAGCTCTTTTGTGTTTTCGTGAGTAGTCACAAGGAGATTTGTTAGAAGATGGCATTGAGACTTTGAGGAGATGTTTATAAAAGAGATGGTGATTTGAGATGAAAAAGAATGATGTTTATATAAAAGAATTTTGGGAAAGGCATGGTTTTGTTGGAAGAGAGTTCTAATGAGTGTTTAGTTTAGAAGGGAAATGACAGCTAGACCTAGGAAGAATAGGGTTAAAGTTGCAGACAAGGAAGGGACATGAATATTTTATGTTTCTCCTGATGGCGGTCCCTTATATTGGTGGCGGTCCCATATATATTAAGGAGCCGCCCAACATTTAAGGGGACCGTTTTCTGGAGATTCACGAAATTTTTTAGAAGTTCAATCCTTTTTCATAGTGGTTAGTAAGAATTAGAAGAGCGATTATGGCATTTCTATCACTTTAAGAATCACATAATATATCTAAAGGAGAAAAGAAATCATGTAGTGTAGCCAAGTTTAAGCATATAAATGACTTAAAGGTTTATTAAATGTCGCATAACAAGCATGAAATAATAATGTAGACACATTATACACGTACTTGATTATCCATGATAGATGTTAAGATAGTATTACATAGTATTAATAATAGTACGTATCCCTAGCAATAATTCTAGAGGAATATTTCAACCATCATTGGAGTCAACACTTGAAATTTCTTCAGAGGATAGGTAGTTAATTGATTTGAGATGAGTAGGATGAACCTAAGGTTTCATGAATAGCCAGTATGATTTGTATTTCAATTTTCGTAGATGAGGATTAATTTTGATGATATGTTCATATAGACAATTTAAAATCATTCCATATTGCATTGGAGAATTCAGTTGATTTTTAATTTTTTCAACTCGTTGTTGGTTAGAGGTAGGCAAAGTTAAAAGGGAGTACTTGTTAAGATGCAATACTCATGTGACATGATGATGCAGAGAAATAGTGAGTTCATTTTGGTGCCAAAGGCAAAAGTTGAAAGGATTATGTTTTGGAAAATTGTTTGTCGGTTTTGAGGCATTGTTACTTAATAATGAGACCAAACCAATCATATTTTAATGTCTTTATGCTTGTATTGTAGTTTGAGGTCGTGCCTTAGGTGTGTCTATATGCAACAAATGTGGTAAGTAACGATTAACACTCGACCTTAATATAACCATCCTAAGGAGTTAACCAAATCGCTCAATTAGTTTGATTTTGTTCAACCAAACAAGTCGAAAAATTCATATGAATTATGTATCTCAAAAATTTTGTTCATGGGTAATTATAATGTGTTTGAAAACGTTTTTGGATTGGATTAACAATGCATAACAACAATTTTATTATGTTCCTAACGTGAGTGATTTGAAAATAAAATTAGGGTTTTGGTTCAAAATCAATTTTTGTTTAAATCAGTTACTACTGTATGCAAATCTATGTTCTACAGGAAAGCATATTTGTTGTTCATTGTATCATAGTAGTCGTTAGCTATACAAAATTGATAGAAAATTTCAAATTTCCTCAATTTCTATTTTTGTGTTCATCATGAACCTGACTCTAATTAAAGAAAATAAATGATTGACGTACAATTGATTATCTTTGCGATGTTAAGATTGATTATTAGTGTTGATTTGATCTTCAAAAAAAAATTTTGGGGATGTTTTAATGGTTGGATTTGAGTTTTGGTGGGTTTTTGTGCGTGTTCGTCATGGCAGCAGATAAAGGAGTGTTTATTTCTAGGTTTTGAAATTTTTTGTTTAAATGTTCCATATTATGGTATGCTTATGGCGGTCCCATATCTCTTGTCGGTACCAAATATATTAGGGGGCCGCCCTCAGTAAAGGGTTTTTTATTTGAGTTTTTGACAAAAATTTAACAAAGAGGAGTGACATTTTAATTTGTATTTCGCGAATTAAAAATGCTTAAAGTACTTCGGATGAAGTATTCAAGTTGTCATGACACGGAGTGGAACACGGACTAGAATCGAAACTAGAAGAAGGAGAAGCGGACACATAAGGTTTATGGAATGTGTTCCATCATTCCTAAACCAAGACGTAGATAGTTAAACGATTCAAGTTTAAGGGGTTTAGTAAGGATTCGGCGGATGTTGTCGAAGGGTACGACTACTTTCTCGACTTGAGTATGTTCCTTTTTGGAAATTTAGCGAAGAAAGTGGTGACGTATTTCGATGTGTTTGGTACGAGAATGTTGCACCGGGTTTTTGCTAAGGTCAATCGCGCCTTTGTTGTCGCACATGATGGGAATGTCGTCGAGTCGTACGTCATAGTCGATGAGAGCTTGTTTCATCTATAGTGCTTGTTGACATGCCTTTCCAGCGCTTACGTATTCGGCTTCGGTAGTGGATATAGCAAGAGCGGTTTGTTTCTTCGAGAACCAAGATGTCAAACAACATCCCACGAACGTACAAATACCGCTAGTGCTCTTTCGGTCCACATAATCTCCCGCATGATCAGAGTCGACATATACTACGGTTTCTATGCCGGTCCCCTTAGGATACCATAATCCTAAGTGCGTAGTGCCTTTAATGTATCAGAAGATACGCTTAACCGCTTCAAGGTGAGAGGTTTTGGGAGCCTCTTGGAAGCGGGCACAAAGGCAAACACTAAACAGTATCGGGCCTATCTTTGGCCATTCGTGTATAATAACTACCTATCAGGCCTCGATATGGTACTATTATACGACTACAACTCTTCTCTTTGTGAGTTAGTATCGAGTGGACATGGGGTTTTTTATTGGTTTAGTGGAAATCTTCTAGACCAATTTTCTTAAGCAATTCTTTTTTAATATTACTTAGATTGATTAAGAATATACCGTCTCTATTTGTTTAATTTGTAATCCCTAGGAAGAGTTAAGTTTCCCATCATGCTCAATTTCGAACTCGTCATGCATGATTTTGGAAAATTCATCACACATGTCTTGACAAGTCGAACCGAATATAATGTCATCGACATATATTTGAACAATGATGAGATTTGAACTTTTCTTCTTAGTAAAAAGAGTGTTATCTACCATTCCCATTTTATATTCATGTTTAATAAGAAAAGCTTTTAATCTATCATACCAAGCTTTGGGTGCTTGTTTAAGACCATATAAAGCTTTCTTTAATTTATAAACATGATCTGGTTTTTCAAAATCAATGAATCCCGAAGGTTGTGCCACGTATACCTCCTCATTGATAAAACCGTTCAGGAATGCACTTTTTACATCCATTTGGAATAATTTAAAATCTAAGGCGCAAGCATAGGCTAATAATATCCTAATAGATTCAAGTCTAGCAACCGGGGCATAAGTTTCATCATAATCGATGCCCTCTTGTTGGTTGTAGCCTTGAGCAACTAACCTTGCCTTATTTCGAGAAACAATACCGTTCTCGTCTAACTTATTCCTAAACACCCACTTAGTTCCTATAATTGTCATATTCTTAGGTTGTGGAACTAACTCCCAAACGTCGTTAGGCACCCCACCCCCCCCCCCCCCCCCCCGGGGGGTGCGGGGGGGGGGGGGGGGGGGGGGTAGCAAGGAATTATTTATGTATCTGCATGGCGAATATCCACAACTTTCATCCCCTAAGGCTTCATTCACATTATTTGGTTCTATTAATTGATAGTAAATCAGTTAGAAGTTACTTTGGTCGGGGCTTGTGATCTAAGGGTTCGTTCGTTAAAGGTTTATTCAACATTTTCTAAGGGATGGTTCCTTAGATTCCTTAATATTGACTATTTCGTCAATCTCTTTTTGTTTCATCCTCAACAACATTTACTAGGTTTTTCTTTTCGATTTCCCTAATTTGCTTCATCTTCATCTAAGTCATCATCCAACCAACGGGTGATGTCTTAGGGGTGGAGGAGTTGCATCGAATGTACACTTGAGTGTTTTTGATTTTACTAGTGTGTTATTAAGACTGATATAGGCTTTACTATTTTGGGAGTAACCTAAAAAGACACATTCGTATGACTTTGGGTCAAACTTGGTAAGGTAGTCTTTGGTGTTTAAAATGAAGCACTTGCTTCCAAACACTCTAAAATAGTCAAGAGTAGGTTTCCTACCTCTTAAGATTTCATAAGGTGTTTTTCCTAAGATGGCTCTAATTAGGATTCGGTTGAGAATGTATGTTGAAGTATTTACGGGTTTCACCAAAACTTTTATGGTAACGATTTGGCTTCGATCATACATCGGTTTTACTCATTTACCTGTAGGTCTATTTTTACCTTTTTCCAACCACGGCCATTTGATTGAGGAGTGCGTGGAGCCAAGAAGTTATGAGTAATACCATTGGCATTACAAAACTCTCCAAATTACAATTCATTATCAAATTCTTTACCGTGGTCAGTTCTTATTGACACTATTATACATCCTAATTGGTTTTGGGTTTTCTTACTAAATATTTTGAATTGATCAAAAGATTCATCGTTTTATCCTTAGAAATCTAGTCCAATGTATCTAGAGAGTCATCTACTTTGAGTAAGGTGTAGCGTTTCCTCAGTAACTCCATATGGATGGATGACCAAAAAGATCATGTGGAGAAGTTTTAGCTCTAGCGTGAGGACTACATTCTTAGCCTTGTGACTAACGTTAACTTGTTTTCCAATTTTGCAAGCATCACAAAAAAATGTTGATCAAATTTAAGGTTAGGTAAGTTTCTTAAACTAATTCTTAGAAGCTAAACGTTTGAATGAGGACACATATTAAGTGAGACATAATATCCTTAGCCTCAAAGGTGGAGTTTTCATCAATCGTTGCAAGGGACATTTTTTTGTCTTTTGGCTTATTTCCTAATTTCATCACATACAAGATAAACCCTTTCTTATAATTACCTCTACCTATGAATTTTACTGTCCTTAGTGAATTTCTACATATCATGTTTAGAAAAAGCTCTACACTTTTATCACTTATTTGTCCTATACTTAGAGTTAAAATCCTAATTATCAACATGTTATTTATTATGTATTTTGAAGGTAGTCATTAGAAATGTACCTTTGTCAAATGTTGTTACCGCGAAGCTACCACAAATTGACGTTACCTCAATTGTAGCTTGTAAGTGGAGAAGAGCTTTCGGTTGCCATTCTGGTGTTTAGGAGATTCCACTATCCTTGATCTACTTCGTCGGGCTCCATGTTGACTCCAAGAATATCTATTATATAAGACAGTAACTCAAAACATTTGGTCCCAATATCTCGGGGTCCAAAGTTGTTAGTGCCAAACATCTCTTTCATTTGATGCAATTGGTTGGGATGTGAGAACGGAAGATACATTTCCTATGGTATGTAACTTTGAGGCGGAAAGTTGTTCCAACTTACGGAAAATCCATGAGGTTGGTTTTATCGACCAACATGTCTTTTTGGTTGCGGTGTTTTCGGAAGAGATAATTATTATTGACTCTTCTAGGAGTTGGAGTTTTTCGATCTAAATTGGTTTTTGAAAACTTTACTCCGGGCTTTTGTCAAGGGTTTGTAAAATTGGTTTGACTTCATGTCACTAGCACATGAATTTTGACTTGTTTACATTTATGTTTTTGGTCTAGGGACCAAAAAATAGAATTTTTGATAAGACACACTTTTTCTCAGGAACCAGGCGTTGGGTGGTGGCGGTCCCAATTATTTATTTTGGGGGCCCTGAACATTAAGGGGCTGCTCATATTTATGGGTCCTCATCAGAGACTTTTTTTTCTGAGCTTTTACAAATTTTATTTTCCGTGTAGTTCACTAGATGGATGCTTCAAATGAATTAAACCCTAAACCTAATTTATCACCGAAGGTTTTTTGATTATTTAGCATTTCATTTAAGTAATGTGTACTCTTTTCAAATTTGTTTAATCTAGTAGATTCTTCTTTGAGCTTTTCATTTTCAATTTTAAGTGTGTGACACTTTGCACAATCAATATCAACTCCCTTGTTTTTCTCGAGTGTGGACAATTTATCTTTTAAATCTCTAAGCTCATTTTCTAGACTATTTCTAATAGCTTTTAACCTTTTGTTCTTAGTGATTATCTTTAAACTCATTTTGCACAATTTATCATATTCATTGTCTAAGGCTAAATCATCAATTGATGAGTTTTCATCACTAAAGTAAGAAGATTCGAAACATACCTCATTTGGTGCTTGAGCTACAAGACATGTCTCGTCTTGGATCTTTTCATCATCTTCTTCACCGCTATCGCTCCAAGAACCTCCAACAAATGCTCTTTGGTTCTTGTCTCTCGGTGGCTTTGGACATTCTCCAATAAGATGATTTGGATCTCCGCATCTAAAGCACTTCCTTTCACTTTTGCCATTTTTGTCGTCTCGGCTTCTTTGAAAGGTCTTTTTGTCGTTCCGAGGGTGTCTCACGAATCTACCTCTTCTCTTAAAGAACTTCTTGAAGTCTCTTACCGCCATGGCGTACTCTTCGTCTTCACTCCCGAAAGTTGAGCACTCTTCATCACTAGATTCTTTCTTAGCCTTTAAAGCAAGAGATTTCCTTTCAACTTTTGCTTTGACTATTTCGGAATCTTTCTTGATGATCATCTCATGGACTTTAAGGTTTTCTAATGGAGTTCATCAAGTGACTAGTGTGTTAAGTTTTCGATCTTCAATCACCCATGACTTGCTCTCCATTTTAGGTGTAGAGTCCTAAGAAACTTTTTACGTAGTTCTTTCTAGAATAACCTTCATCAAGAGCTTTAAGACTAGTAATAATAGTATTAAATCTAGCAAAAGCACTATCTATAGATTCTTCTTTGGAAATGACGAATTGTTCATATTGTTGAACCAAAAGGTCGATCTTATTATATTTGACTTGGCTATTACCTTGATGGTTGATTAACAAAGTTTTCCAAATTTTTGCCGTATTACACATGAAAATTCGTTCATATTCTTTTCTAGGCAAAGCATTATAAATAACCATTTTGGCTTCATTATTTTTCGCAAACCTTATTTTAAGATCATCAATTTGTTTTTCAAAAGGGACAACCTCATCGAGTTTGGTTTTTGAATTTTGAATAATGTGTTGAAAACACCATTGGTTATAACTGCCAATGATCTAGATCTCTTTTGCTTTAACATATGTCTTCGAATCTCTTTTTCTAATAAATAAACTATCACTTCAAAATGTGGTGGTCTTTGACGAGATTGCTTCTAGATATTTGTCAGAAATCCATAGATCGATAAAAGCTTTAAGTTATATTATTTTAAAAATCTTAAGTGACCTTGGCTCCTGATACCAATTGTAGGGAAACTAGAAGGGGGGTTGAATAGTTTACCGGTTAATTTGACCGTTTTCATAACTTTGTGATAAAATGCTTTGATTCGAGTTTGTATGTCTAATCAATAATAATATGAATCACAACCATAAACTATCTAATGTAATGAACAAGTAAACAATAACAATATAGAGTGGTAGAGAAAGAAACGATCAAACCAAGTACACAAGATTTTATAGTGGTTCGGCATACGAGCACTCTCTTGTTCCTACTCCACTCCCCGAGTACTCCACTCGAGATTTCACTATGTCAACAAGCTCCCTTTAGGCGGAGAAAACCGTTTACACGTCGTTTACTTTCTTTTCCGACACTAAGCTAGATGTCGAGTCCTAATCTTAGCTAGAACCAATCTAAAACTTTACTTAAGTCATTTACACTTCACAAGATATATTACTCTTGGATTGACACACAATCCAAATATAAAATACATCAATTTACACAATTGGATCTACACACAATCTTTACACACAAACAAAAGTTAATATAATAAAGGACTTGGTGATCTTGAGGAGGATGAAGGAGAACACTTTAATACCAATTTCGTATGTAGATGAATACAATTGTGCTTCTCTTGCACTTGATTAGAAGAAGAAGGGAAGAAGAAAGAATTAATCACTTGAAACAAGATCAAGGTATGTCAGCGATTAAGATATGTGTTTTAGAAAGAAAGAAAGAAGAGAGAAAAGTAAATTTGAGAAAATTCATGGTTAGAGGTTCTGTTTTTTAGATGGGGTGGCCTAGTATTTATAGGAGACAAAAAGAGCCGTTGTGCTGGCGGCTTGGTCCGGCGGTCCAATATATTAGCCCCCGAGGGCCGCCGGCCTATAAGGGGCCATGTAGACTAGGCTCAATTTTTCTTTTTGTGAGGAAAGTGTTATCTGTTTTAGAACCTTTCATTTTGGGAGGAAAAATCTGATTTCAAATTTATTATTTTAATAATACATATCTTTTATAAATAGATATTTAGTTTTTATATTTAAAAAAAACACTTTTGTAGCAATGTAAGGTTTAATTTTTTTTTTCTTAATCACTAATCATGTTTAATGATTTGTTTATCCATACCTTAAGTGATTAATCTTTGAAATAGAATTTTACGGTTAGTAATTTATAAACGTTTATTTTTATCGTAAACGTTTTTTACATTTTGTTATTATCAAAACATCGAGAGGTCGAAAAATATAAATAACGTTTTTAGACATTATTTGTATTAACAATCCCCCTTCATGGGTAATTTGATACATGGATCGTACTCTATTTTAAAAACCATTTGTTTTGAAAACTAGAGCAACCTGGCTTTGATACCAATTGTAGAAACCGTAGAGGGGTGAATACGTTTTCATTTAAACCAAAAGTTCAGTTTAGACATTTCGTGACTTCCTTGCTGGCGGTACCATAAATATTTGGTGGGCGCCTAGTACATCAGGGCGCCGCCTGGTTTACGGGGACCGCCTCCAGCAGAGGGTTTTTGAACTAGATCTCTTGTATCAAATCACCAATCAATTTTGACGCATTATGAGAAGTGTCGATAATAGATTTACAATAATTAGTGCATATCTTAACAATACAAACACAACCATAATATTAGCTACAAAGTACTATGCAATCACAATCAACAAAACATGTGCAACTATCCACACAATCATGAACACAATGCAAATATAAAGTTAAAGCGATAAATATAAATAAAAGCGTAAAGAGATAAGTGAAAGGAAATACAAAACGAACATGATGATTTATAGTGGTTCGGTCACGAAGCTCTTCTTCGCCCTACTCCACTCCTCAAGTATCTAACTCGAGAGTTACTTCACTAATCAACAAGCTCCCTTTCGGCGGAGAAAACCTTATACCAATGCTTACATTATTTTTCGACAGTAAGCTAGATGTCGAGTCCTTCTTCGGGTACAACCAAACCCGTTATGTTTTATTGCCCAACATAACAAACCTTGTGTTTTATGGCCTAAACACATAAACCGCGTCGTTGCATTATTTTCTGACACTAAGCTAGATGTCGAGTTCTAATCTTAGCTAGAACCAATCTACCACTACACTAATGTATTTTAAGGCCCAAAATACTAACCAACCCACAATAAACCCATCCAAATATTTACATCATTTGGATCTACACATTACTAAAGATTGGAAGACATGGACTCGATCTATATGTAACAAATGTTACAAATGGAATAACTAGACTACATAACTTCGGATCTTGAAGATGACCGAAGTTCTTCTCTTGCACATGAGAGACGAAGGAAATGATAGAAGATTGGATCACATTTAAACAAGATTAAACTATGTTAGTGATCAAGAGATTTAGAGAGAGAAAGGGGATTTTAGAGAGAGAAAGGAATTTGAAAATTTTGTGCAAATAGGGTTAATTTTCTGCAGGAGAGAGTGCAGTATTTATAGGCATGGAAATCCAACGGTCAGCTGGTGGCAGTCCCGGCGGCCCCATATATATATGGGGGCCGCCCTAGGCACTAAGGGGGCCGCCCCTAGATTGACACTTCGATTTTTGTCCTTTTGTGGAGAAGGTTTATCTGGCTGAGCTGTATTCTTTAGGGGAGAAAACTGATTTCAAAATTTGAATTTCAAATAAAACATTTTTTTTATTTAGCAAAACTATTTTGTGTATTTTGCAGTGTTGTAAATATCGGCCTTGGCGGCCGATATATCACTGATATATCGCTTATCGGTGGTCAGCCGATACGTTTTTTCACTTATCGGTAAAAAATCGGTTTTGGTCAAAATCAGTTAAAAATCGGTCAAAGTCGGTCAAAATTGGCCGATTTTTGGGTTTTTTTTTGGTATTCTGATTTTCTTGATCGTGATTTAATAAAAGTATACAAAACTGAATTAAAACCACACATAATGTATATTTTACAACATATACATAAGATATATAGTTAAAAATAATAAGAATATTAAAAAACTTATTAAATATATATATATTTTGCAGAATTCCTTTATAATTTAGGGTCTCCGCCGAGAAACCGATATATCGCCGCCAAGACCGATATATCGCTTAAAGACCGCCGAGCGATATTTACAACACTGTGCAGTATTGTCAAAAAAACGAAAATCCAAAACAACTTGTGAAAGTGAAAGATGCCGAACTCAAATGATATCCGGTTATTATACGGAAAGGTTGAGTATATAAGTCATCACATACAAAACACATGAAAACGTATAAAAACATAGATAAACACAATCTGGTGAATGTATGACCAGAATCAGATAACTACATCAGTCTGAGTTGATACAAGCTCATTCTTAATCATCCCGCATCTTCAATCTTGAAACCATATGCTCCACTTTCTGCAGATTTTTAAGAAATGAAAATTTTACAGGGTTAAAACGATAGAAAAAACCATTCTGACCCGATTCCAAGTGACCCCAAACCAACTCATGCTACAAATGACCCGTTATTCAGCCCACCCGACCCATCTATCACGCCACTTCTAACTATAGTAATCAAAACAAGTATTTAATGTCCAGAACAAGGCGGTGATATTAGTAAAGGGCCTTACATGCTCGGTATGTGGCAAATACTTGCCATCAAAGGTGAGTACTACACGATCCTTTCCATCGACGCCTTTCACTTTGTCCACAGAGCAGAAGAAGTCTATCGCAGACATTCTAAACAAATGACAAGAAACCGAAGGCAAGTGAAATAAAAGTTGAATCAAATCTTCTTTTCTACTATTCTGTTTTCATACAGCATATAACCAGTTTTGAGCGTCTGGATTAAGACAAACTGATTTGATTATAAGTTTTGAATAATCATTTTACATTTTCTAATCGAGACTTGTAATAATTCTGATGATTTTAACTTTGAAGCCCTTAAAATAAGCAAAATTTCCAAACACTAGTACGTTTGTTATCTGATTATTACATTTTGATACTGCATAAACAAATCCAAATACAGCTTCCTGCATTTAGTTTTGTTATAGTTGATTATGTGATTTTGACCCCCTTAGTTGTCATATTTAAACCCGAAGTAAAAGCATTAGAATAGTATAACTTACATGCCATCACCAAATTCTTCATTGATGATTTCCTTGATGCTTTCACCAAAGTGCATAACCGCTTCATTTAACCTTCACAATTCCAAAC
>BQNB010074499.1:15818-31772 GCA_026074375.1 Tanacetum coccineum | reverse complement strand
TTCAAATAATATGATCTAAAGATCACGTACTAGAATAACTTCAAATGTTTGATAAAATTCTATTATGAATTTTGGATAGAAGTTTCATTTTAAGTGAAGGAGAGTTTAAAACCCAGCCTTGAGTAGATTCTTTTCTAATATTCTCTTAGAATTAAACGTCGTGTCTACAATTCTTCCTTCATGGATAGGTCGACGAGGTAATTTTAGATATGAAGTTTTTTTAGAGGAATTAATGTGATTAGAAAGATATGGTTCGTTTGGAGTTAGGGAGATATGAGTTTTTATGCATTCAAGTTCTTCTTGAGACATTCTTTTCATCTGATCACAATAACATGAAAATTTTGGTATATGTCATTCTTTTCAATTTTCTTTAGAATGATGCCTAGTGTGTGCCTATAAAGAACAGATGTAGAGTTGCGGCTAACTCGACTCTAAAACAGAAACCTATGAGTTAACCCAGACACTCCTTAATTAAATTTTGCTCATCTAACATGTCGAAAAATACATATGAATTATTTACTTTGAATTTTGTTCATGGGATCATTATGCATGTATTCAAAAACATTTTTAGAGTGTATTAACAATGCATTAAAACAATTTTATGGTGTTTCTAAACGTGAGTGATTTTGAAAGAAAATCGGGGTTTTTGTGCGAATGAATTTTTTTGACAAACACACTTAATTATGAAAATCCTATGTCTACGGGAAGCATATTAGTCATATATTGTGTTATTATAGTCCTAATTGCACATAAACCAAAGAAAAATGAAAATCCCCAATTTTTGATTTTGTGTTCATCATGAACCCTAGACACAAATTTAAAAGAAAATATATGAATTGACTTACAATTGATGATGTTTTTGATGTTACGATTGATTTTTGATGTTGATTTGATCTTTAATTTGAGTTAATTAGTTCGATTTTGATTTTTTATGGGTTATGTGTTTGTTTCGTCACTGCGGGTTTTAGGAGAATAGGGTGTTTGTTTTTCTGTTTAACAAAAGAGAGAGACAGACATATTGCTCATTTGGTGGCAGTCCCATATTGATATGGGGGCCTTCTTATTTAATCTGGGGACCACCATTGATATGGGAGTCGCCTCTAGTGGAGGTGTTTTAGATGAAATTTTTTGACAAACATTTTATAAGAGGAGTGACATTTTAATTTGCATTTCACAAATTGAAAATACTTAAAGTACTTCGGATGAAGTAATTAAGTTATCACAACACAGAATAGATGTAGATAGTTAAATGATTCACGTTTAAGGGGTTTACTAAGAATGTCAGCAATATTGTCGATGGACGACACTTTTTTGATAGAGATATGTCCTTTCTGGACATTATCACAAAGAAAGTGGGGACGAATTTCGATGTGTTTAGTTCGCGAGTGTTGCACCGGGTTTTTGCTAAGGTCAATCGCGCCTTTATTGTCTCACATGATCGGGACGTCATCGAGTCGAATGTCGTAGTCGATAAGAGCTTGTTTCATCCATAGTGTTTGTTGGCATGCCTTTCCGGTGCTTACGTATTTGGCTTCGGTCGTGGATATAGTAAAAGCAGTTTGTTTCTTCAAGAACCAAGATGTTAAACAACATCCCACGAACGTACAAATACCGCTAGTGCTCTTTCGGTCTACATAATCTCCCGCATGATCAGAGTCGGCATATACTACGGTTTCTATGCCGGTACCCTTATGATACCATAATCCCAAGTGTGTAGTGCCTTTAATGTATCGTAAGATACGCTTAATCGCTTCAAGGTGAGAGGTTTTAGGAGCCTCTTAAAAGCGGGCACAAAGGCAGACACTAAACATGATATCGGGCATACTTGCCGTTAGGTATAATAGACTACCTATCATGCCTCAATACTTGGTACTATCTACCGACTCACACTCTTCATCTTTCGTGAGTTTAGTATCGGAGGACATGGGAGTTTTCATTGGTTTAGAATCTTCTATACCATATTTCTTAAGCATTTCTTTAATATACTTAGATTGATTAAAGAATATAACATCTTCCATTTGTTTAATTTGTAATCTAAGGAAGAAGTTAAGTTCGCACATCATGCTCATCTCGAACTCGTCATGCATGATTTTGGCAAATTCATCACACGTGTCTTTACAAGTCGAATCAAATATAATGTCATCGACATATATTTGAACAATGATGAGATTTGAACTTTTTTTCTTAGTAAAAAGAGTGTTATCTACCATTCTCATTTTGTATTCATGTTTAATAAGAAAAGCTTTTAATCTATCATACCAAGCTTTGGGTGCTTGTTTAAGATCATATAAAGCTTTTTTAAATTTGTAAACATGATTCGGTTTTTCAAAATCAATGAATCCTGAAGGTTGTGCCACGTATACCTCCTCATTGATAAAACCATTCAGGAATGCACTTTTAACATCCATTTGGAATAATTTAAAATCTAAGGCGCAAGCATAAGCTAATAATATCCTAATAGACTCAAGTCTAGCAACCGGGGCATAAGTTTCATCATAATCGATGCCCTCTTATTGGTTGTATCCTTGAGCAACTAATCTAGCCTTATTTCGAGAAACAACACCGTTCTCGTCTAACTTATTTCTAAACACCCACTTAGTTCCTATAATTGTCATATTTTTAGGTTGTGGAACTAACTCCCAAACGTCGTTAGCAATGAATTAATTTAATTCTTCTTGCATGGCGACTATCCAACTTTCATCTCCTAAGGCTTCATTCACATTCTTAGGTTCTATGGTAGAGATAAAACAATAAAAGTTACTTTGGTTTTGGGCTTGTGATCTAAGGGTTCTTTGGTTGAGGTTTCCTATGACATTTTCTAAGGGATGGTTCCTAGATTCCTTAATATTGACTATTTCGTCAATCTCTAAAGTTTCATCCTCAACAACATTTTCTAGGTTTTTCTTTTCGGTTTCCCTAATGGCTTCTTCTTCATCTAAGTCATCATCCACCAAGGGTAATGTCTTAGAAGGTGGAGGAGTTTCATCGAATGTCACGTTGAGTGATTCTTCGATTTTCTTAGTGTGTTTATTAAGGATGATGCAGGCTTTACTATTTTGGGAGTAACCTAAAAAGACACCTTTGTATGACTTTGGGTCAAACTTGGTAAGGTAGTCTTTGGTGTTCAAAATGAAGCACTTGCTTCCAAACACTCTAAAATAGTTAAGAGTAGGTTTCCTACCTCTCAAGAGTTCATAAGGTGTTTTTCCTAGAATGGTTCTAATAAGAATTCGGTTGAGAATATATCTTGAAGTATCTACGGCGTTACACCAAAACTTTTGTAGTAACGATTGCTCTTTCAACATAGTCCTACTCATTTCTTGAAGTGTCCTATTTTTCCTTTAGACCACATCATTTGATTGAGGAGTGCGTAGAGCCGAGAAGTTATGTGCAATACCATTGGCATTACAAAACTCTCCAAATTGCACCTCATTATCAAATTCTCTACCGTGCTCGGTTCTTATTAACACTATTAAACAACCTAATTAGTTTTGGATTTTCCTACTCAATATTTCAAATTAATCGAAAGCTTCGGTTTTATTCTTAAGGAATCTAGTCTATGTATACCTAGAGTAGTCATCTACTATGACTAGGGTGTAACGGTTTCCTCCGTAACTCCGTACGGAGGATGGACTGAAGAGATCCATATGGAGAAGTTCTAAGCATCTAGTCGTTGAGACTATATTCTTAGCTTTGTGACTAGCGTGAGCTTGTTTTCCCATTTTGCAAGCATCACAAAAATGTTGATCAAACTTAAGCTTAGGTAGGTTTCTAACTAATTCCTTAGAATCCAACGATTGAATGAGACGCATATTTATGTGACCTAATCACCTATGCCACAAAGTGGAATTTTCATCAATCGTTGCTAGAAAAATCTCATCCTTTGACTTGTTTCCTAATTTCATCACATATAAGCCTTTCTTCCTAATACCTCTACCTATGACTTTACCGTCCTTAATGATTTCACTATCATGTTCAGATAAAGTTACTCTACACTTATTATCACATATTTTTCCTATACTTAGCAAGTTAAATCCTAAGTTATCAACATGTTCTACATTATCTATTTTGAGATAGTCATTAGAAATCGTACCGTTGCCAATGATGTTACAATGGAGATTACTACCAAAAATGATGTTACCTCCATTGTATGCCTTATACGTAGAGAAGAGCTTTTGGTTACCCGTCATATCTTTAGAGCATCTGATATCCTTGATCCATTCGTCAGGTTCCAAGTCGACTCCAAGGCATATCTATTTATATAGTACAATGACTCAAACATTTGGTCCCTAATATCTCATGGGTCCAAAGTTGTTAGTGCTAAACATCCCTTGCATTTGATTCAATTGGTTAGGATGAGGAAATGGAGAACACATTTCCCATGGCATGTAACTTTGACATGGAAAGTTATTCTAAGTTACAGGAAAGCCATGAGGTCGATTTTGTCGACCAATGTTACTTTTTGGTTGCGATATTTTGTCATGAGGATAATTATTATTGACTCTTCTAGGAGGTGGAGTTTTTGATCTAAAATTTGGTTTTGAAAATCCAACTCCGGGTTTTAACAATAGCTTATGGAATTGTTTAACTTCATTGTCACTGACAACGGGAACTTTGGCTTTGTTTACAATGAAGTGTTTTGGTCTAGGACCCAAAATAGATTTTTTTAAAGATACACTTTTCTCAGATCCATGCGTTGCTGGTGGCTATCCCATAATTATTTTAGGGGCTGCCTGGGTACTTTGGGGGCCGCCCATATTTATGGGACCTCCATCAGAGGACACCTTTTTCTGAGCTTTCACAAATTTTATTTTCTTAGTTCCACTAGATGATGCTTCAAATGAATTAAACCCTAAACCTAATTTATCACCGGAGGGTTTTTGATTACTTAACATTTCATTCAAGCAATGTGTACTCTTTTCAAATTTGTTTAATCTAGTAGATTCTTCTTTGAGCTTTTCATTTTCAATTTTAAGTGTATGACACTTTGCACAATCGAGATCAACTCCCTTGTTTTTCTCGAGTGTGGATAATCTATCTTTTAATTCTCTAAGCTCATTTTCTAGACTATTTCTAATAGCTTTTAACCTTTTGTTCTTAGTGATTATCATTAAACTCATTTTGCACAATTTATCATATTCATTGTCTAAAGCTAAATCATCAATTGATGAGTTTTCATCACTAAAGTAAGAAGATTCAGAACATACCTCATTTGGTGCTTGAGCTACAAGACATGTCTCGTCTTGGATCTTTTCATCATCTTCTTCACCGCTATCGCTCCAAGAACCTCCAACAAATGCTCTTTGGTTCTTGTCTCTCGGTGGCTTTGGACATTCTCCAATAAGAAATGATTTGGATCTCTGCATCTAAAGCACTTCCTTTTTACTTTGTTGTTTTTTGTCGTCTCGGCTCTTTGAAGGTCTTTTTTGTCGTTCGAGGTTGTCTCACAAATCTAACCTCTTCTCTTAAAGACTTCTTAAAGTCCCTCTTACCGCCATGGCTACTCTTCGTCCTTCACTACTGGAAGTCGAACACTCTTCCCCATCACTAGATTCTTTCTTAGCCTTTAAGCAAGCGATTTCCTTTTCAACTTTGCTTGAATATTTCGAAAATCTTTCTTGATGATCATCTCACGGACTTTGAGTTTCCGAATGAGCACTCAATCAAGAGATAGTGATGTTAAGTCTTTTGACTCTTCAATCGCCGTGACCTTTGCTCTCCATTTAGGATGTAGAGCCCTAAGAAACTTCCTTACGTAGTTCTTACTAGAGTAACCTTCATCAAGAGATTTAAGACTAGTAATAATAGTATTAAATCTAGCAAAAGCACTATCTATAGATTCGTCTTCGGAAATGACGAATTGTTCATATTGTTGAACCAAAAGGTCGATCTTATTATCTTTGACTTGGCTATTACCTTGATGGGTGATTAACAAAGTTTTCCAAATTTCTTTTGCCGTATTACACATGAAAATTCGTTCATATTCTTTTCTAGGCAAAGCATTGTAAATAACCATTTTGGCTTCATTATTTTTTGCAAGCCTTCTTTTAAAAGATCATCAATTGTTTTTCAAAAAGGGAATAACCTCATCTAGTTTGGTTGTTCCAGGATTTTGAATAATGGGTTGAAAATCACCATTGGTAATAACATGCCAAAGATCTAGATATTTTGATTTAACATATGTCTCGAATCTATTTTTCCAATAGATAAAACTATCACTTTCAAAAAGTGGTGGTCTTTGCATAGATTGCCCTTCTAGATATTTGTCGGAATCCATAGATCGATCCAAGCTTTAAAATACAATATATTTTAAAAATCTTGAGTGACCTTGCTATGATACCAATTATGGAAACTAGAAGGGGGGGGGTTGAATAGTTTACAGGTTAATTGACTGGTTTAAATTTCTTTGCTTATAAAACGGTTTGATTCGAGTTATATGTCAATCAATCAACAATATGAATCACAACAAAAACTATCTAATGTAATGAACTAAATGAACAATAATAATATAAAGGGATAAGGAAAGAAACGATCAAACCAAGACACCAAGATTTATAGTGGTTCGGCAACGAAGCACCTCTTCGTTCCTACTCCACTCCCCGAGTACTCCACTCGAGATTTCACTATGTCAACAAGGCACCCTTTAACGGAGAAAACCGTTTACACGTTCGCTTACTTCTTTTTCCGACACTAACTAGATGTCCGAGTCCTAATCTTAGCTAGAACCAATCTAAGACTTCACTAAGTCTTTACACACTCACAAGATATATATACCCTTGGATTGACACACAATCCAAATCACACCAATACACAATTTACACACTTAGATCTACACACAATCCAATTTACACAACAACACTAAATATATGTAATGAAGATTTGTGATCTTGAGGAGGAAGAGAGAGATCACTTGATAACAATTCGTATATAGAAGAATACGATTGTTCTTCTCTTGCACTTGATTAGAAGAAGAAGAAGAAGAAGGGAGGAAGAAAGAATTAATCACTTGAAAACAAGAATCAAGTATGTTAGTAACAATGATATGTTTTTAGAAAGAAGGAAGAAGAAGAAAAATGAGATCTGAAAAAATTCGTGGCAAGAGGTTCTGTTTTTCAGATGGGGTGCCCAGTATTTATAGGGACAAAAACATGACCGTTTGCTGTGCGGTCCCTGGCGGCCCTTATATGATAAAGGGGGGCCAGCCAGGCCTAAAAGGGGGGGACCCACTAGACTCCGCTCCCTTTTTTGTCCTTTTGTAGCGAAGGTTGTATCTGTTATAGAACCTTCTATTTGGGGGGAAAATTAAATTTCAAATTTTATGTTTTTAATAAAACATTTCTTTTAATGAATACATATTTTGTTTTTATATTTTTATAAAAACACATTTATAGAAATGTAAGGTTTAAGGAAAATATTTTCTTGATCACTAATCATGTTTAATGATTTGTTTATCTATACCTTAAGTGATTAATCTTATAAATAGAATTTTATGATTAGTAATTTATAAAACGTTTAATTTTATCGTAAACGTTTTCACATTTTGTTATTATCAAAACATTGAGAGGTCGAAAAATATAAATAACAATTTCAGACATTATTTGTATTAACACATGATACACACCAACACTATCTATAAAGTTATCATGATCTTGTACCTCAGATAGAATGTCTGAATCATATGATGGACTAGCTTCATCATAGATTGGGTCGGTTGAGGATAGATTTGCCATGAACATGGTATGTGCAGTAGGAGCCTCATAAATATCAGAGTCAAAAGCATCACATTGATTAGTTTGAAAGACCTGGTCCACATTGAGTGCCAAGTCTTGTACTGGTGGCTCATCCACGTCATCATCAAAAGTGTTATCTTGTCCACCTGCAATAAACAACAACTGCTATTCATCCAAAACACTCCATTCTCTTGAGCTTGCATCAGCAGCATCTTGTCCTTGAAGTATTCTGAATTCTGTGGTCGCTTTGTGTGAGTGCATTGTCTTGCTATGTGCCCTATTCCATTGCAGTTATACCACTTAATATGCTTTGCTTGACCAGGATTTGCATTGCCAAATCTGTTCTAAACTCCCCCATTTTCAGCTGCAACTGCTCCCCTCGCATTGTTCCTTATAAACTCTGTACTATCTACCCTAAACATTCTGAACCACAACCCTGCCGTTTTGAACTGTGGGTTTGTGCCTTGTGTTAGATGAAGTTCTGAGTTGATTGTTAGTTTGTTAAAGGCTGTTTTTATAGGATTGCGAAGTTAGCAACTGTTTTAGTTAAGTTTTCAATCAAGTCATCAGTTAGGGAAAGTCCTGAATCAAGTTGTGAATCAATTAGTTATTCAATCATTATCTTTGATCAAATCTTTCAATTCTTATCTTTTGTAGTATTCTTTGACTACAACTTTGGTACTTCATGTTTTCATCTTGTTTCATTCATGTTTTGTCTTATCAACTCAAAATATAATTCCCAACAAAGAGATTTTAAACTAGTAATAATAGTATTAAATCTAGCAAAAGCACTATCTATATATTTGTCTTCGAAAATGACGAATTGTTCATATTGTTGAACCAAAAGGTCGATCTTATTATCTTTGACTTGACTATTACCTTGGTGGGTGATTAACAATGTTTTCCAAATTTCTTTTGCCGTATTACACATAAAAATTCTTTCATATTCTTTTCTAGGGAAAGCGTTATAAATAACTATTTTAGCTTCGTTATTTTTCGCAAGTTTATTTTTAAGATCATCACTTTGTTTTTCAAAAGAGATAACCTCATCTAATTTGGTTTCCGGATTTTGTTCAATAGGTTGAAAATCACCGTTGGTAATGACATGCCACATATCTAGATCTTTTGATTTAACATATGTCTCGAATCTATTTTTCCAATAAATAAAACTATCACTTTCAAAGAGTGGTGGTCTTTGCATAGATTGCCTTTCTAGATATTTATCAGAATCCATAGATCGATCCAAGCTTTAAAATATAATATATTTTAAAAATCATGAGTGACCTTGGCTTTTGATACCAATTGTGGAAACTAGAAGGGGGGGTTGAATAGTTTACAAGTTCGTTTTGGTTTTAAAAACTTTGCTTTCAAAATACTTAGATTCAAGTAATATGTTTAACCAACCAACAATATAAATCAATCAAGTAAATATCTAAACTAATGAAAAATAACAATCACAACAATATAAGGAGATGAGAGAAGGAACAATCAAACCAAGACACCAAAATTTATAGTGGTTCGGCTATAAAGCTCTTCTTCGTCCTACTCTACTCCCCGAGTATCCTACTCGAGATTTCACTATGTCAACAAGCTCCCTTTAGGCGAAAAAAACCGCTTACACGTCGCTTATGTTATTTTCCGACACTAAGCTAAATGTTGAGTCCTAATCTTAGCTAGAACCAATCTACCACTTCACAATCAATACATGATCACTAGATCTACACTATCGGATTTACACAATATCCACAAATACACAAGATAATTACAATAGAGATTTGATGCTTAGAAGAAATGGGGAGAGATCAATAATCAACACTTCGTTTCTTGGCGAATACGAGTGTTCTTCTCTTGCAGTTGAATGAGAGGGAAGAGATGAGAAAAAGAGATTAGATCACTTGAAACAAGATCAAGAGATGTTAGTGATCAAGATATTTAGTGAAAGAAAGAAGGTTTTTATAGAGACAAATAAGTGTGAGAAAATTCGTGCAAAGAGGCTTGATTTTCTGCAAGGGGTGGAGCAGTATTTATAGGCAGGAAAATCCAACGGTCACTTGCGACGGTCCCAGATATATAAGGGGGCCGCCAGGTAGACCACGCACCCTTTTTGTCATTTTGTGAGGAATGTTGTATCTGGTATAGAAGCTTCCGTTTTGGAGGGAAAATATGAATTTTAAATTTTAAATTTTTAATAAAACTTTTCTTTTAATTAGAAAATATTTTGTATAATTAATTTTGTGAAATTCTTTTGTAAAAATATAATGGATAAGAGAAAAATATTTTCTTGATCACTAATCATGCTTAATGATTTGTTTATTCATACCTTAAGTGATTACTAATCTTAGAAATAGAATTTTACGATTAATAATTTGTAAACGTTTAATTTTATCATAAACGTTTTTACATTTTGTTATTATTAAAATGTTGAGAGGTCGAAAAATATAAATAACGTTTTTAGACATTATTTGTATTAACAATCTCTCCCTTTTTGATGATGACAAAATATAAACTCATTTTGTATAAAATTAAAAATAACACGAACAACTAATGGATCGATCTTCGATCGATCCATTAGCTTCTTCAATCCATCAGCTTCTTCTTCATTTGATTAACATCAGGTTAGATTCATCAGATTTCTTTTTTATTTTTTAGCTTATTTGATTTGAATAAGCTTGTTAATTTATCATCATTTAAATTTATAAGCTTATAATTCAGCTTATTTTGATCGAATATCTTAATTATATGTTATTAGTGATAAGCTAATTTATTTAGATCTTTTCCGTGAATAAGTTTATTTATTATCATCGTTTGAATTTATGTTGCTAAGTTATAAGCTACCTTATTAGCTTATTTTGATGAATTATAAGCTATATTATTTAGCTTATTTATGTTGCTAGTGTTAATAAGCTTTGTTATTAACTATTTTTATGTTTTGAATAAGCTTTATTAGATTAATTTGTTGATATAAGCTGAATCAAGGTGTATTTAGCTTATCAGTTAGCAATAAGCAGTTTTAAATAGTTGTTGGTTAATCTGTTTGATATATCATATATGATATGTTTCGGACGTATATCATATATGATTTTGCTTTTTCATATGTATATGGCATGCGATTATCATATATGATATTTTATTTTTTCAGGTGACACGGTTTATTTATTCATTTATTTTCATTTTATTTTTTCAGAGATTGAAATGTGCACAGGTATGTTTAAGGATCAAGATGAAGTCGTGGTGGCCCAGGAGGAAGTTCAAGAAAAAGTAGATTTGGTTGAAAATGAAGAAGAAGAATTGATTGAAGAAGAAGAATAGCAGTTTAGATAATAAAAATGTTTTGGTTTAATCATGAATTCAGTAGACTCTTTGTTTTTGTGTCTTTTGATTATGAATAAGTTTTTTTCCATATTGATATCATACTTTGTTTTTACTTAGGCTTACTTTCTATTGAAATTATCTATTGATATTGTTAAAAGTACTCTTTTTAGTTTGTGAACCAAGTGTTGGATCTTTAGTTTTTTACATGGGTTTACCCGTTACATATATTATACATGATAACATATTTGATTTTGAAGTATCATGTATGATAATGTTAGAAAGGTCTTTTATTTTGTGAATAAGTGATGTTTTATTTATTTTAACTCCTGTATATCATATATGATATATTGATATTACATTTCTAGCTTGTTGTGATACCAAAAACACCAAAGTGAATATTTATTTGTTCAATAAGAGTTTAACAGGACAAGAAATTTAACCAAACAGATACATCCATATTCATTTTTATAATAAAATTAACGGCGAATTAGTAGAATTTACATTGCTTAAACCACGATCAAACGAATTAGTAGCCAATACATTGTTAACCTATGATCAAACAAGTAGGATTCGTCAAAATGTGGTACATTACTCGGTACCACTAACAACTCTGTCAACACTACACCTAACTTGATTGAGACCCTACCAACAGCTTGTCATTCTTTGCAAACGCATGTGCCTCGTCGCTCATTTTCTCGTTGTGGATGTTTATGTCATATGTCAAGATCTTTCTTGCAAACCTCAGCCCTATCTTATGTATTTCCATTTCTTGTGTAAAATGCATTAAAAACTGTTTTCTCTACACAAATAAAAAGATTTGATTTTAGTTTCAAGCACATTATCATATATGATATATTATAGTGTTACAGAACGTTGACTTTCAAGCAGATTATCTTATATGAATATTATACAAAAACTAACTTTTAATTACTCACCAGGAGATGACAGCCATGCTTGTATTTTAGTTTCAAGCACATTATCATGTATGATAAATTTTAATGTTAAAGAAGTTGACTTTCAAGCAGTATTTATTATATATGATTTTATCACAAAACCAATACTTTTTATTACTCACCCAAGAGATCACAAATGCTCATATTTTATTTTTTTAAGGAACATTATCATATTTTGATGTAGTATAAATGCTTAAAACCTAGCTTATATCATATATGATACAATACATAATTTTTTACAATTTTTTCAGGCAACTTATCATATATGATTTTTCACTAACGGGTCATACTATATCTGTTCAGCGTAGATTAACCCATAAAACCTGATATTTCATAAAAATAAGTATAAGTTTAGCTTTATTTAAATTTAAGCATAATAAATTCAGATGATTATAATTTCATAAGCTTTTTTTACAGCAATCACCTAATAAGTTAGCTTATCATTCAACACGATAAATTCACATAATTCGTCAAACAAGCTATAAAAGGATAAGATGAACTATAAGCTTATTCACATCAAATAAGCTAAAAAAGATAAATAAAAACAGATCGGATGAACTTTACCTGATGTTAATGAACTGAAGAAGGAGATAATCGATTTACAAAGAAGATAATCGATTAATTAGATGTTCGTGATTACTCATTCAGATCTGATTTTGTTTGTGTATGTGTTTTAGTGTGTGGTCGTCTGTGTTAGATGAGAAAGAGAGAGTGTGTGTGATAAATCTAAAAGACGGGGTGTGAGTGTGGATGATGCCTGGGTAGTTGCGGAGGTAATTTTACCAAATTACCCTTCCGTTTTTTTTTTGTTTTTTTTAATACAAAATCCTTTTTAATCTCCACCCTTCTTTTTTTAGATGGATGGCTGGGATTTGTCCCCCAGTATCCAAGAAAAAAAGGGTTTCTTAAATAACTCCCCTCTTTCTTTTAATTAGAAAATATTTTGTATAATTAATTTTGTGAAATTCTTTTGTAAAAAATATTAATGGATATAATGAGGAAAAATATTTTCTTGAATCACTAATCAGCTTAATGATTTTGTTTTACTTCATACCTTTAAGTGATTACTAATCTTAGAAATGGAATTTTACGATTAATAGTTTGTAAACGTTTAATTTTATCGTAAACGTTTTTACATTTTGTTATTATCAAAATGTTGAGAGGTCGAAAAATATAAATAACTTTTTTAGACATTATTTTTATTAAAACACATTGTTGTGTTGCGTCTGTTTGTGTTGGTGATGGTAAATCCATACTTGTTACCAACACCGGCCATAGATCTTACCTACCTTTAATCGTCTTTTATACTTACATAATGTTTTGGTCACCCTTAATACCATCAAAATTATTATTTTTGTTCACTAGAGATAATAATTGTGCTGTTGAATTCGATGCATTTGGTTTATCAGTAAAGGATGTCTTAACCCGTCATATCCTCGTTAGATGTGATAGTTCGATAGATATTTACCCAGTTGCATCGCCTTCTTCCACTCCTCATGCTTTGCTCTCTGTGAGTCTCAGTACGTGGCACCAATGCCTCAGGCATCCTGGTGAAGACGTACTACGTTCTCTTATGTCTCGTCAGTTTATTTCTTGTAATAAAGAGAAGTCCTCACATCTTTATCATGCGTGCCAACTTGGAAAATATGTGAGACGTCCGTTTGCTAGTTCAGAGTCTGTTATTACTCGTTCTTTTAAGATTGTGCACTTTGATATTTCGACTTCTCCCATTGTTAGATTCGGTAGTTTTAAACACTATGTGTTATTTCTTGATCATTATTCTCATTATTTGTAGATTTATCCTCTGTGTACTAAATCCAAAGTTTTTAAAAATTCTTACATTTTCGTTCTTATGTAAATAATCACTTTAAGTGTGAAATTGCGGCTTTTTAGTGTGACAATGGTGGTGAGTTTGACAACACCAATCTCCTTAACTTGTTTGATAAAAATGCATTCAAGTTCGTTTTTCTTGCTAAAAAATGTCACAACAAAATGGAAAGTCGGAGTGAATGATCCGCACTATTAATAATGTCATTCGCACCCTTCTTTTCCAAGCTCACCTGCCACCCACCTTTTGGGTCAAGGCATTACATATGGCTGCCTACCTACTCAATCTCCTACCCTCATCTGCCATTCAAAATAAGATACCTTGAACCAAACTATTTAACAAACAACCTGATTACTTACGATTGCGTATCTTCGGTTGTCTTTGTTACCCGCACCTTCATTCCCCTTATAAACTTGCACCTTGTGCCACCCCTTGTATTTTCCTCGAATACCTCGCTTATCATCGTGGGTATCGATGCCTTGACCTCTCCACTAACAAAATCATCATTTCTTGCCATGTAACCTTTTATGAACTCCAGTTTCCATATGGTTATATTACTCCATTACAACCTACATCTTACACTTTTATCGACCCTACTCTATCTCTAATACATCAACATGTCATTCATAATACAACCCAACATCCTACGACTCCGCATGCACCTATTACCCCTATGGTCCAATATAACCCAACTCCTAGCCCAACACCTAGCCTAATGCATAACGTTACACCACCCTCGGCCATCTAGACACTCCACCCCATCACAACACATCACAATCCACGACCCAACCTAATATTGCCCATACGACCCCTACTTCAGCAACTACACACACGATACCTAATCCTTCCACCCGGACTCACCCTATGGTCACACGTGCCCAAGTTGGCACCGTTAAGCCCAACCCTTATTTTCATGGTCATACTTATCCTATTTCTCCTATTCCTAAGTCTCCCTCTGTTACCAAAACGACATGGCTTCGTAATCTTCTCAGAGAGCTTCATACACCATTATTATCTGCCACTCTTGTCTATTGTGAAAATGTTAGTGCTATATATATGACTGCTAATCCTGTTCAGCATCAGCGGACCAAACATATTGAGATTGATATACACTTTGTTTGTGATATTGTTGCTCGTGGTCAGGTTCGTGGTCTTCATGTACCATCTCGTTACCAGTATGCTAACATTTTCACCAAAGGACTACTGTCTGTGCTTTTTAGGGAATTTCATACCAGTTTGAGTGTTCAGCCATGTCTCGCTCAAAATGCAGGGGAGTGTTTGATTGTAGTTTGTATAAGCCTATGGGCTTATCATAATAGCCTTCCAACATGTTGACTCTTAGTCAACATTCAACATTCAACATTCAACAT
Organism: Tanacetum coccineum; assembly: GCA_026074375.1. Classification (NCBI taxonomy): domain Eukaryota; kingdom Viridiplantae; phylum Streptophyta; class Magnoliopsida; order Asterales; family Asteraceae; genus Tanacetum; species Tanacetum coccineum. The sequence continues at coordinate 16,579 of BQNB010074499.1, read as the reverse complement.
TCAATGTCAAGTCAACATTCAACATTCAAGTCAAGTCAACATTCAACATTCAAAGTCAAGTCAATATTCTATATTCAAAGTCAAGACATTTATGTTTGTATAACTATTAGTTATTAATTTGTATTAGGCCCATTAGTATGGATGCCATGTATTTAGGCCTAAGCCCATGGTCATTATTCTAGAATGATCTCTTGTATATCCTATATATAGAATAGTTGTTATCAATAATAATGAAGGAAATCAGTTATTCCAATAGTTTTATCATTAATACATATATCTAGGGGTGTTGATCGGTTTGGTTATCGGGTTGTTCGGTTAAAAAAGATTTTGGGTCAACCCAAAAACCGAATCGAACTGAACTGAGAACCGAAAACCGAATTCGGGTCGGTTCTCAGGTTGACCCGAATAACTCGAATTTTACTATTTATTTAAAAAAATTAATTATTACATAAATATTTAGTAAAAAAAACTTATTTCAAGCATAAAAAATGTTTTTTATATTAGTTTAAACTTTTAATAGTATTTATATATACAAATATAAAAAAAAATATTTATATGAATTCGGTTTTTGTTTCGGCTTTTGGTTCTGATTGTTAAACCCATATCCAACCCGAGAACCGAATTAGTAGTTCGGTTCGGTTCGGTTTTGGCAAATTCGGTTCGGTTATTTTCGGATCAGTTTTGTTAGGTTCATAAAAAGTGTCGATTATGTGGTTTAGTTATATTTAGTTAATAGTCTTTATTTTGTTTATAATAAAGTA
>BQNB010074499.1:3543-14972 GCA_026074375.1 Tanacetum coccineum | reverse complement strand
AAAAACAATAATAATAATAATAATATTTATAAGAAAAAATAACAATAATAATAACAAAATAATAAATAATTATAATAATAAAATAATATTAAAAAACAACAATAATAAAATAATAATAATTAATAATTAATAATTAATAATTAATAATTAATAATTAATAACTAATAATAATAATAACATTAATAAAGTAATAATAATATACAATATTAATAAATAATAATAATAATAATAATAATAATAACAACAACAACAACCTAAGGGTCCCTCTTGTTCTCAGCTAGATCATGTTGATGGCTTGCTGCCTGTCCAACATCATGGTTTTACCTTATCGCTTTTTGATAGTTTATTTTCAAAGGGGTTGCGTACGGTCAAATCCATCCCTCCTAAGTGTCGTTTGGGTTTTTCTCGGGTCTTGAAAGGGGCGCTTGATAAGGTGATTTGCAAGCCTGATGATATATCTTGCTGGGTTAGTTTGTTAGTCTTGCCTCTTTGTCTCCTCAAAACCTTTTGCCCGAGGAGTAATTTGGAGTGCAAGTCTGCTAATAAACGGCAACGCCAGGAAGAGAGTATCATCAATGCCATCCGATCTTGGGGTGTGCCTGGTGGTAGTTTGCAGCTTGTGAGGGAGACCCTAGCAGAATCTTCTTCTCACATGTTGGATGTGGATGAGGAAGACATTGATTTGAGTGAGCGAAATCTCAAGCAGTGTAGGAGGAAGATTTGTGATGGCCATTATACTGCAGTAGTGGACCACATATATCAACAAGAATATCACACACCACATTATGCCTAAACTTCACACCCACTTCACTACAATAGTGGACCGCATGATCTCCCCATTGGTCCATCTGATGTGCATTACAACTCGGGCATAAGCTACATTCAGAGAACATAGGTACTAGAAGCCTATAGCACAACACATAGCGAAATTATCGGTGGTTCATCATGTGCCCCAAGCCATCAATAGGGATGGTAAAAAGAAAGTGGCGCCATCCGTGGGACGCTTACGCAACCACGTTTTCTTAAAAACTCACCATGAGCACTCACGAACAAATCACAAATAATCCCACGTCCGCCGTGAGAAACACAGGGGGGAGAAATGGTCCCCAGGGTATTGAAGAACCTATGTCTGATGAGGTGCTTAGGGAAATGTGCGACAAAAATTATCACCAACTCTTGCCGCTCATTGCCGAAAAGATGCAAAAAGAAAAAGAGCAGAAGGATAGACTCAATGCGGTAAAAGCACGGCTGATTTATGGCGAAGAGTCCGGAGTTAAGATAAGAAATCATGAAGAATCGTACTATTCAGAATCCAAAACACCAACTGCCCGGACAGAACCCCGAAAAAGGCACGGAGGCAGGTATTCCCGAAGCCCATCACCACATGCCAGCGTATTCAAAAGACTCAAGAAGAACAGATCCCCTTCACCGCAGCCCAGGCCACGGAAGGAAGGGGGCGTGTTTGAAAGATTGGGAAGAAAGGAACCAGTTACATCCGCGCGTTCTGATAGTCATCGGCGAAATCCCCAAGCACAAAGAATTGATGTTGAAACAAGAAGACGTCAACAAAGGCAAACACCTTCGCGTGCAACTAGCCAATACTCGGAAAGTGAGGACAGTGAAGGAGGCCACTGGAAATCCAAGCCAAGAAGGCGGAAATCAAACACCTATGAAGATGATCTCTATCAGCCTTGGACATGTGAAGAAAGAAATCCTTTCACATCACGGATCCGGCATTTCAGTCTCCCGAGGACTAGGATGCCCAGCCATGTCAAAACATATGACGGAAGCGGAGACCCGGAAGATCACCTAAAGTTATTTCAATCGGCTGCAAGAACAGAAGGTTGGGCAATGCCGACATGGTGTCACATGTTCAACTCAACCCTCACCGGGAATGCAAGAGTTTGGTTTGACAAGTTACCAAAAGAATCGATTGATAGCTATGAAGATCTAAGGACAGCGTTTAGGGAAAACTATCTTCAACAAACAAAGCACATCAAAGATCCGGTGGAGATACACCACATCAAGCAAAGAGACGGAGAATCTACGGAGGACTTCATGGAAAGATATAAGGCCGAGGTCCTGGACGTAGAAGGTGCTCCGGAATGCATGAGAATCTCCAGATTTATGCACGGAATAACGCACCCTGGGTTAATCAAGCGTCTATATGAAAGAATCCCGAGATCTGTGGACGAAATGTATAGAATGACTACGTCCTTCCTACAAGGGGAAGTCGCTGCACTCAGTCACGGTCGAAAGAAAGTATCTTCATCATGGAAACCGTCAGAGGGAGGGGACAAACCGACCTTCAAGAAAGGCTTCAAAAATAAGCAAAGACCGGATCGTAAGCCAGATAGATTCTCACTCCTCACTAAAACACCAAAAGAAATTTTCACTCTGGAAAAAGGAAAGTTCAAAGCCCCACCCCCAATGGTAACTCCGGTGGAAAAAAGGGATTCGAGCAAGTACTGCGAATTTCATTCAGATACGGGGCATAACACGAACGAATGCATGCAGCTGAGAAAGCAAATAGAAAATGATCAAGGCCGGAAAACTGTCGCAATTCATTAAGGAATTAAAACAGAACGAGAAGACAAAAGCACCGAAAAAAGGGGACGCGTCCGGAAAGGATAAACCTTTGACTATACTGATGATCCAACCATGGGAAAGAGTGGCCAAGCCCAGGATTACCCAGAGCTTCTCTCCGGAGATAGCAATGTCTTTCCCACCTCTAAGTGAAGAAGACGGGACGGAGGGCCCGATGATCATCGAAGTTGAAATGGGCGGACACTTTGTGCATAGGGTATACATTGACGGTGGAGCATCCTCGGAGGTCTTGTATGAGCATTGTTTCGTAAAGCTCCGCAAAGAAATAAGGGACCAAATGGTTCCGGCCCACCACCAAATTGTCGGATTCAGCGGAGAAACCATTTGGCCGCTAGGCCAGATAGCCCTACTAGTGAAAATAGGTGATGAAGCACATTCCACTTCCGCTTGGATGAACTTCATGGTCATCAGGTCATCATCCCAACACAATGCAATAATAGGCAGGCCGGGCATAAGAAAAATCCGAGCTGTACCGTCAACAGCACACGGAATGTTGAAATTTCCCGTCGAAGGCGGCACGGTAACGTTACAGAGCAGCAGGGTCATTCCTATGGAATGTGCTATGATCTCCGGACCGAGCACCCAGCCTACCGCAGCAAGCCTAGTACCGGAAGAGAAAATAAATATAGCAATCCACCCGGAGTACCCTGAACAGACAGTTGCCATAGGGTCAACGTTAACAGAAAAAGGACGTAAAGAACTGTGTGCCTTACTCAAACAAAACTTGGATATTTTTGCCTGGAAGCCAGCTGATATGACGGGCGTCCCACGAAACATCGCGGAACACTGCTTGAACATCCGGGAAGGATATTCACCCGTCAGGCAAAAGAAAAGAGGACAGGCACCGGAAAGAAATAAGGCAATCCAAGAAGAAGTGGCAAAATTAGTGGACGCTGGAATAATGAAGGAGGTCCATTATCACAGTTGGCTATCTAATCCGGTAATGGTCAAAAAGCATGACGGAACTTGGCGAATGTGCGTGGACTTCAAAGATCTTAACAACGCATGTCCCAAGGACTGTTATCCATTACCGGAAATAGACTGGAAGGTGGAGTCCCTCTGTGGGTACTCTTTCAAATGTTTCTTGGACGCATACAAGGGATATCACCAGATTAAGATGGCAAAAGAAGATGAAGAAAAAACGGCGTTCATAACAAGCCAAGGAATATTTTGTTATTCTAAAATGCCGTTCGGTCTAAAAAATGCCGGATCCACATATCAACGATTAGTGGATAAAGCATTCCAAAGGCAAATTGGACGTAACTTGGAGGTATATGTCGATGACCTGGTTATAAAGAGCCGCACGGAAGAAGAGATCATCCGGGACATAACCGAGACATTCAAAACCCTTCGACAGATAAACATGAAGTTGAACCCCAAGAAGTGCACTTTCGGAATGCAGGAAGGAATGTTTTTAGGCTACAAAGTAAGCACCAACGGGTTGAAAGCATGTCCAGATAAAGCAGACGCGGTCCTCAGCTTGCCATCTCCGAGATGCATCAAGGACGTGCAGAAGCTAAATGGAAAATTAGCAAGTTTAAACAGATTCTTGTCAAAATCAGCAGAAAAGTCGTTACCTTTTTTCAAAACCTTGAAAAATTGCACAAAAAAGAGCGATTTTCAATGGACACCGGAAGCCGAGGAGGCCTTCAAGCAAATGAAGAAGCTCATTGCAGAACTCCCAACACTCACCGCCCCAAGAGAACGTGAGGAATTAATCATATATTTAGCTGCAGCAAAAGAAGCTATCAGCCCGGTCTTGATGACGGATGGAGAAGGCAGGCAAATACCAGTATATTTTGTAAGCCGCACTCTACGTGGCCCGGAAGTCAACTATACCCCTATGGAAAAGTTGGTGTTAGCCTTGCTCAGCGCAAGTAAACGATTGAAAAGATACTTCCAGGCACACACGGTCGTTGTAATAACAAGTCAACCGATAAAGCAACTGTTGTCAAGCTCGGAAATATCTGGAAGAATGCTAAAGTGGAAGTTCGAGTTAGAAGGATATGACATCCAATACAGGCCAAGGACCGCAATCAAAGGCCAAATATTGGCGGATTTCATTGTGGAACGACCGGAAGACGAGTCTCCGGACGAACTTATGGCCGAACCGGAAGCACTACCGGAGCCGTGGACATTGTTCACAGACGGCTCGTCCTGCGTCGACGGCTCCGGGGCAGGTCTGATACTGACAAACCTGGAAGGGGCAGAATTCACATACGCCATGAGATTTAGATTCGAGGCCACCAACAATGAAGCTGAGTATGAAGCACTAATAGCCGGTCTCCGGATCGCAGAGCAAATGGGTGTAAAGAACTTACAAGCAAATGTTGACTCAAGACTGTGGCCATCAAGTTTACGTTTTTACACCAGCCAAAAGAGTCATGGCAAGGTACCAAATACCTGAACAAAGTAAAACACTTACAAAGAAAGCTTTAAGGAATTTTTCCATCAAACATATCCACGAAGTGAAAACAAGAAAGCGATGCCCGAGCAAGATTGCATCCACAAGCTTCGCGCATCTTAATAAACAAGTGCTCGTGGAAGAATTAAAGGAAAAGTCCATAAACGAAAAAGAAATCCTTGACGTGGTGCAAGAAGAAGGTAACACTTGGATGACACCAATACGTGAGTACCTGACAAAAGAGATCCTTCCGGAGGATAAAAAGAAGGCTAGGGCGGTACGTCGAAAAGCAGTCAGGTACGCCATGATCAATGGAACCCTGTACAAAAAGTCTTTTTTAGGACCATGGCTCCGGTGCGTTGGACCACTCCAAGCAAACTATGTCCTAAGAGAGATACATGAGGGGTCATGCAGCATGCATTCCGGCCCCAGATCGTGTCGACAAGCACCCCAAACGCGGGGATTACTAGGCCACATGCATACTGTTCAAGGAAATTAGTAAGGAGTGCAAGACTTCAATTGCACCGCCCCCGACCCAAGAAAACCGTAGCAGAACTTGAGCCCACCCCATCACGTCCCCATTGCCATTTTATAAATGGGGGATAGACTTACCGACCTTTCCCGAAGGACCAGGTAAAAGTCAAATCTAATTGTTGCCATCTATTATTTCACCAAATGGATCAGGCAAAGGCTGTCGCAACCAGCACGGGGCAATCAAGTGAAAAGTTCGTATGGGATAACATCGTCTGATAGGTTTGCCTACCATGGAAAATCATATCAGACAATGGAAAGCATTCCGTGACAATCCATTCAAAGAAATTGGTGTGAGAAACCTGTGCATCCGCCGAATGCTTTTGCCTCTTTGAACACCCGCAAGCAAATGGTCTAGTTGAAAGAGCAAATAGAAGCTTAGGGGAAGGAATAAAAGCACGGCTTGAGGAAAGAAGTAAAGATTGGTTGGAAGAACTTCCGCACGTCCTATGGGCTCACCGTACAATGATCAAGTCAAGTAACGGGGAAACACCATTCTCGTTAACATATGGCACGTAAGCGGTCATACCGACGGAAATAGGCATGCCAACACTTCGGACACGGAGTGGATCATGCCTAATAACAACGAAGCTTTTGGGGATCACTGTAACCTGATAGAAGAAAGAAGGGAGCAAGCAGCCATACAAGAAGCAAAAAGCAAGAAAAAGATGGAAAAATATTACAACTCAAGAGTCCGCGGAACAAGCTTCAAACCGGGAGAAATGGTCTACCGGCAGCAATAAGCAAGTCCATGCCCAGGACGGGAGGTAAACTCGGACCAGTGGGCAGGGACAATATGAAATTAAAAAATCACATCGTAAAGGGGGCTTACAGGCTAAAGACCGCAAAGGAAATGACGTACAAGAACTTGGAACATTTGAAATCTCAAAATATATATACATGAAATGTAAGAATTCGCCCGGCACATGATGCTTCCGAAGGCAATATATGTTATTTGTTTGCATATTTTGAATTTCAATGAAAAAGTGGGGATTAGCTACCCTCACAAGTTTTAAATTTTAAACTATCTTTACTTTGCAAAGTTATATTAATCGTTAAAGCATGCTTGCACGGAGCCACGCTCCACAAAAATATTATCCCGTATAATAAAGGTTGAGCAACCTCAAAATTAGCTCAGGCGCGTAAGAGGTATTGCAAGCCCGGCGCCGGGAGAATAACCCACAAATATTCACAAGACTATCCTAATAAAGGTATCGCACGTGATATAAAAAGATAGCAACAACATTATATCAACGATATTATCTAAAAAGTGGTTGAAAGCCGGTTACATGAAAAGTACCGCAACAAAAGGGCCACATACGGCCGCGGTATGTACCACAAGAAGACAAACTATAAGTCACCATAGTATTCTAATTACAAAAGAGGCTGCAAGGTTACATATAACCACGGAATAAGAGCGAATACACTCATAAAACAGCGTCCATAGCCTCGTCGTCTAATTGGGAAAAAGTGAGTCCACCCCCGGCCGAAGCATCAGTCTGTTCCTCACGTTCTAACCCCGAAGCAGCGTTCTCCGGAACCACAACTGCTGGGTCAGGGTTGTCATATCTTCTACGATAATGAAGGGTCCAGAGGGATGCAATGAACCACGGTAGACAAAACATTGGTAGCAGGAACCTCAGCAGATGGTCCATCAGGGCCTCAGCGGACAAAGGATCTTCAATGGATGCAAATACGTCCTTCAAAAAAGGAAGACGTTCAATAAGATTCCGATCATTTCTACACCGCCCACGACAACCTTCCAAGCAACAGACAAGGCTTGGTCTCCCAGATTATAAATTCCCATCCTGCTTATGGAGATTGGAAACCATTAGCTGATCCGCATCAGGCTGAAGGTCGGCCATACCCAAGGTCTCCGCCACAATGTCGTCCAAACGAAGAAGATCCATGATTTCCCAAGTGCTGGCATCCTTCTTGTTGAAAAGTTCTTGTAGGAGTGGAAAGTTAAGATCACGGAGATCACGGATGGCAGAGTTAAAGTCATCCTCCGCAGAGGGAATATAAGCCTCAAGATCAGTCAAACATCTGCCAGCCTGCCCATGCTCAATCCCTGCGGCTAGGCCCTCTTGCATCCCCTTCTCTATTGCCACGCCCAAAAAGCGTGACCAAAGCCTCCATATACTCATTTGAATTGAGACACTTAACTAAAAGGAGCTTCATCCCGTGAGTTAGCAACCACCTTCTCCCCGCAATGACGTTAAGGAGATGCGGATGGAAACTCTCCTGAAAGCGCATGCAACACCGGGTAAAATCAGCATCGATCTCGGCCAGTCTAGTCCTGAGAGGTCCCATTAGATTGTCTTGAAATTCCTCCAACTGTGCCAAGACCCCCTCATATGTCTCCAGCTTCAAACGAAGGTCCGCGGAAGAAAGTTCCAGCTTATGTACCTGAGAAAAATATAAACACGTGAGAAAACGAGAACATGAAACCACGAACAAAGTGGCTAAAAAAAAATAAATAAATAAAAAATAATAATAATACCTGATCAAGCAGACTTTGGTTCTCAGACCGCAAAGAAGAAGAAGACGCTCCTAAGTCAGAAAGCTCTTGATCTTTTCCAGCAATAATAGACTCAAGACCCGCCACCTTTAGCTGTAAAGAAGTACATTCTTGCTCAAGAACGACGTTGTGATCATGGGCGGAAGCAACCTCGCCCCGGAGTGAGCTCTCGGTAGCCTCAAAACCAGAAACCTGAGCACGGAGTCGAGTTACCTCCGCGGACTCCTCCTTGGCCTTTAACAACTGAGATTTCAAATCTTCAATCTCCCTATCCTTCGCCTCCAGCAAAACATTCCTCTCCTCCGCTAAAGATTTCCATTTCCTCTTCTCCAAAATATTATACTCCGCACGCATCCTTACTTCGGAGCTTAAACTCAAATTACGAGCTGCTGACACATTGAACTCAGTAAACAATTGCTCATGCTCCATTCCACGGACGGTTTTGAAGAAGGCGGGAGGAGTAAAGTGATCAATCATTTTGGCACACAAACGACCATCATTCATTCCAAAACCCTTGGTCACCGTCCACTCAGGCACATAAACTTCCTCTGAACTGGCGCCTATAGCCTCTTCCTCACGGATACTCCCAGCGTCAAAACCACTTCCAGACCTTCCTGTAAAAAGACTAAGAGTACGATCCGTCTTTTCAGATGAGCTTGAAGAACCAAAAAGGGGCGGACGCGAGGCACTCTTATCTTTGGTGACATCGGTGGGAATAGTAACAGTAGTAGCTTCAGTCATAAGTGGAGCATCAGACCTGGCAAGAGAATCAACTTCAGGACCCGCAGAGTTAGTTCCTGAATGATGGGAAGAATCAGAAAGGACTACAAACCTTACGGAAGGACCTATAGTTCGCAGGAGGGCCGGTCCACGGAATCCGTACATCCTCACCCGTCCCTCCAAAGGTGAAGCTGTCACGGAAGAAGTAATAAAGGGTAAGGTAGGAAGAGTGGGAACACCCTGTTCTACCGTTAATCGAGAAGTTTCGAGCAACCTGTTAAGAGCACTAAGAGACTTACCTCCAGTGGCGGAACCACCGATATCCCCGTAATCGGCCCTTAATTTTTTTGGTGGATGGGAAGCGACGGGCAATCCCTCACTATCATAGACCACCCTTTTCTTCTTTGAACGCTTGGGTCTAGGAATGTCGGCTACAACAGGCTCAGTGACAGGTACAGATGTCCCCAGAAATAATCCCCACCAGCACGAAACAACCTTGATCCACACTGTCGCCAATACTGGCATATCCAGCAAAACACTTTCCACCCTGGCCGATAACTCTCCGAAGAACGAGGCACAGAGGTCGGGAATTAAGTCACTGTGCGATGCATAACCACGTAACGATAGGTTACTTCGTTTCACTCGCGCCCTGTTCGACAATCTCACCTTACGGGGATCAGCAGTGCGAATGAAAGCATTCAAATCCATCACTAAAAAAAACAGCAAGGAAAAAAGATAAGTGAAAACAAGAAAAAATAGGAAAAATACCAACAATAATCAAGATGCATACAGAAAGAAGAACCCACCCTCTCCGTCCTCATACTCAAAGCGGGGATAGCTATCTTTATTCAAAAGGTAATTACGGCTTATGCCAACCCAGCAAAGAAATTCCTCCGGGAACCTAAGGAACGGAGAGGCTTGAGCAATAAGGGCATTAACATGCTCCACATTATATTCAGAGGGGGCAGGAGCTCGATCCTTTACAATATTGGAACCCGAAAACCATTTAAACCGAGCGTTGGCAGGAACCACAAACTCATCAACCCAGAAAAAATGATCATTCCAATTCTTCACGGAATCTAAATTTTTGGAATAGCAGGCACGGACATTGGGACGCTTAGTGAACCCAAACCATCCGTTTTTGTAATTGTGTGTATAAAAATAACGAAACAAACCGACATCAGGCTCAATATTGCAAACGCGGCACAAGATTTCAAAATGAGAAACCTTGGCAGATCCAAACACGGATAATTGAGTAAATGGAATGCGGAAATGGGTGAGAACAGACACAAAGAAGGTAGAAAAAGGAATACGATAGTTGGCATAATCAAAGAATCGGGTGTACATTCCAACTTTACCAGCTGGTCTTTCATGCATAGTAGCATCAGAGCTTGGCAGTTGAGGATGGACTTCCTCGGGGACAAAATATTTTGCACAAATAGCATCAAGGTGTTCTTGTGTAAGAACACATTTGATAGATGTAATACTGCCCATAATAAAAAGCAAAGAGATTAACCTGAATCAAGAAGAAAGACTAGGACAAGAGGAACTATGCAGCTAGAAAACTTTGGAAATTTATCAACAATGGCGGAAGAATGAAAGAGATAAAAAAAGGAAACAGTAAAGCACGAATCGACTATTTATACCCATGGTATATTTAAGTTAGGTTCAGGTAGGATGACGACACGTGCCAGGACACTTCCCAATCAACGGCGCGAAAACATAGTAAAAAGATGATGATAACAGCTGGATAGGGGACCCAGGCGGTCAAATCATGCAGAAGATGAAAGGACATGAAGAGTCCACGTAGCCAACGACAAACTGCCAAAACGGTACAAAGACCGCGTAGTAACAGAAGGAGTAAGATTTGATCGCGGAACTTTAAGTCTAGTAATGCTCACCGCACGCTATAATTGTACCGCGTATGGTAAGCAAACTAGACTGGGGGGACTTGATAACGTATAGTATGAGCACCAAGCTTACTGGGCTTAGTTCATAATATACGTATATGGGCCCAGGCCCAATACAACAAATAGCTGGACCGCTAAGCCTGACAAGGGTGACGCTCCGGATATTTCAAAGACGCACGCGAGTATCTTCTTAGCCGCACCCGTGCGCCCCCGCGGACAAACACTGACCGCGGAAGAACACTCGCGTCCGCAAACACGATTATACGTGGACCCTTGCCCGACAAGGGACCCACTCCGACCACTACCAAAGTAGCCGAAATACTAGGAAACCCTAGTATTAGACACCTATAAATAGGAGTCACAGTACATCTCAAAAGGTACATTCTGTCTAATCATTAACTCTTACACATACTCTGACATTCTCTGACAAATATGTGTACTTACTCTCACGCCGGAGCTTAATCGTGGGGTCCGTCCCCACGGTAAGGCTAACGGTTTACTTTTAATTGTGCAGAACATCATCACTTCTCTTGCTCTAGTACAAGATCCAGTGTCCAAGTCGCTTGAAGGCCCGACCCGATAAGAGACCTGACACGCTATCAAACCTAACACGAATTTTGTACTAACAGTAATTGTGTTTCGTTTGTTTTTCCAGGATCAGAAATTGTGTTGTTAGTATGTTATCCAGGATCAATTTTCTGCAGAGACGATTGAACACTGTGAATGATTATAGGAA
>BQNB010074498.1:0-31772 GCA_026074375.1 Tanacetum coccineum | reverse complement strand
GTTATAGAGGAACAAGCTCAATTGAACAAACGAGTTGTCAAGTGTAAAACCCAAAAATTTGGTTTGCATTTTATTTTATCATTTTGAAATATAACCTAATTTAAATAATAAGAATTTGACATTAACCTTAGGTTATAATTAATTGTGTATTATTAAGTTATAATATGAGATATATAGTTTTTAAAAATATATATACAAATTCCCTAATTTATATATATAAATCCACCACCCTAGAAATATATTTTGATTTTGTTATTTTGTTTATTTACTTTCCTTTTTTTTATAAAACCTATGTTAAGAAATAAGAGTAAAAAGGTTTTTAGCAAATATTGTGTAATCTTCAAAAATAAAAATAAAATATTTTGTTCCCCCTCTTTTCCTACATTTAGGCCCGCCCCTATGAGGTAATATTTACCAAAATCTTTTATTTTTGAAGCTTAGCTTAATTTAGGAAAAGAGTGTAGGAAAAAGGAGATCAAATCTTTTAATTTTGCAAGAAAGTTATTTGTGTCTTCCCCTCCCTTTTCTTCTTATATAGCCGGCCATATTCACTCCTCTCCACCATTATTCTCTCAAAAACTTTACTCCAAAAACTTGTGTATTCATCCATAGAAGTTGCAAGGAGGGAGAAGGTGTAGGTGGTTCCGGTTGGTTATTCAAGTTTTGGTGCTTGTGGTGTAATTCTTTGGTGTTCTTGGTACAATTCTTTGGTGTTCTTGGTGTGGTGTTCTTGTTCTTGTATCCATCTTAATCTTCGTAAGTATTCCATGTCCCTTGTTTCATCTTTGTATTCCATGATTCACATATGAAGTTTTCATAAAAACCTAAAAGATTGTAAAGAAAACATGTGTTCTTAATCTTGTTAAATTGTAGGGCTTAATCTTGTTAAAATGGTGTAATAACATGTTATGAAACCCTAGATATCATTAATGGTGTAATTAATAAGAAACTACAAGATTAGAAACCTTAGGGTTTGTTTTGATTGGTGAAAGTTAGGGTTTTTATGTTTAAAATTTCTGGGCAGAATTTTGGTCATGTTCAACGGGGTGTATCTTGATAATAAAAACGTGTTTTAACATGATTCTTGAGCCTAAAGTTAAATTCAAGGAGTCTAGTTTCTGGAAAATCCAGGCTCATGTCAATTGGAGGTCGGGAAGGTTGATTTTTAGATTTTATAAGATTAAGTGTCGAATCTGGAATTTCTATCCGAAAAATTCAGTAGTAGTATTTGATTTTTAATTCTCAAACCGTAAGGAGTTAGCCTCTAAAATTTGATTTGGTAAATCTTCATGATATTAGCTACATCCATGATTTTTTTCAGAATTTTCTGAGTTGTCTAAGTAGGGTTTTTACGCGTCAACTTTTCGAAGGTTCTGTCAGGTCACTTTCGGGGTCAGTTTTGGTAACAAGGGTTGTAAGGGTATGTAAACTTGGAAATAAAATCAACCAAAAATCAGGGATTTATTCGACATATATGGGAACCTCTGTAATTTTTGGTATATTTTTAGAAGGTGTTTTTATGGGTCTTTTAAGCTTGAAAACTTGCTTAAAAATATTGACAGATTCTGGAAAATTGAAAAACCCTAATTTAGTTACCTTAAGTGTTTTAAATGTTAAGATAAAGTAATAAAATTATGACATAAGATAGGTAATAATATGTAATCATGGATTTATGTAGATTCGGTGAAGAGGTTATGATCTTTTATCTTCGTGTTCGTTCTCTCCGTTGCTTGTTTGTTAAGGTACAGATATTCCGTCCTTTTAGTAAGGACATCTCATGACTTGATTCTCATTTGTTTAGCTACTTGATTCAATTGATATTCATTTGATATTCCGTTTGATTTGCTATCTGTAATCATGACTCCTTTGATATTCACTGATATTCCGTTTGATTTGATATTCGCAATTATGATTTTGTTGATCCTTGTTTGAATATGATGTTAGATCTGTTATCTTGACTTGATCATTAGTATCTTGTTCACTTATATCTTCTGCCTAAATCTTGCCCGAGCTATTTGAACTAGTCATGGAGGTACCATGACAGTGTCATTGATGCCCAATGGCATGAAATTATCTGTGGCGGTGGATTGAATCCACGGCGTTCCTTTTGAATGATGGCTTTTGATTATTAGTAGCTTACTTTTTTGTACACTCGTCAATGTACTTATGTATAAGGATATGACTTTGTTTGCAGGGAGCGTATGGATACATCCTAGGTACTTTGTTTCATTTCAGTTTTAGGTTGACATGGTTGTGTATGTGCATTACAACCCCATATCATTATTTGGAACGTCACAGGAATGCAAACCTGTGTACACTTTGATTATGTGACTATTTGTTACTTATCTGTTTAGGGTCTATTCATGTATCATGTTTAGACATTTATCTGAGCTCGTGGGCATTCCTTTGTTGTTCTTGATTCTTATTCATTCGATTCGTATTTCGTATGATATTTGTTTAGCAGGTTCTCGTGATTCGTTTCATTCATTCTTTTGTCTTTTTCCCTCATTATTATTATATCTGTTCACTGAGCGTTAGCTCAGCCGCGTTTTCTTTTCCTGCGGCAGGTAATAAGCGGGAAGCTGGGATTTGAGTGTTGAGAGTAGGAAGCTCTTAAAGGACCGACCCTTGATAGATTCCCTTGTTTGGATTTATGTTTAAGACTTATTTCGTTGGACATCATCTCTTTTATTTAGATTTGTTGGAAGTTAATACTTTGTGGAAGTCTTTTGATTTCATGACTTAGTATTTTTTTTTAATAAAGTTTTCGATTGCGTTTATTTGTTCTGATATGACACCATAATGTGACTCTTGGTCTCTTTATCGGAAAAAGGAAAAACAGGATGTTACAATTATGGTATCAGAGCCAGGTTACGCCCTATAGAACCTAGGTTATGACCTGTGAGGATTGGGTAGACATTAGGTTTCCTTTGATATGATCGCTTCCTTTCGTATTTTGATCTTAACTTTAAATTGTCTTCGCTGTTTCATTCGTTGACCGAGTATTTTCTTCGACCAAGGATCAGGCGGCTAACTCTTCAGGTACCATTTCGGGAACTCTCTTCTTGAATGGTCGTGCTGTTTTGTCTTATTTGATACGGGTGCAACACATTCTGTGGTTTCTGTTTCATTTGCTAAACACCTTAGCATCTTCCCTACGCAACTTAATTATACCTTATCGATATCTACGCCTATGAAAAGTCTGACCACGAATATCAGAACTGTCCGCTTCATTTTGATGATAAGATTCGTTTTGCTAATTTGCTTCCCCTAGAAATGAGTGACTTCGATATTAGTCTTGGTATGAATTGGTTGACTGTTCATCGCGCCCCTATCGTTTGTCATACCAATCGTGTCATCTTTGGTAATCTGAATAACCCTGAATTCATCTACCTATTTCAATTTCGAGGACGAAATTTTCTTTTTAGAGGGGAAGAGTTGTAAAACCCAAAAATTTGGTTTACATTTTTATTTCATCATTTTGAATATAACCTAAGTTTGAATAATAAGTCTTTAACATTAAAACCTTGGGTTATAATCATTTGTGTATTATAAATACATAACATAAGGTAATTTAAAAATAAGTGAAGATATATATATATATATATATATATATATATATATATATATATATATATATATTATATATTAAATCACTCCCTATATATTTTAGAAATTATTGTGTTTCTTTTAAAAAATCCTATTCTAAGTAATAAGTGTAAAGAGATTAGACCAAATCTTTTGTAATCTTCTAAAAGGATAGAAATTTTTTGTCCCCCTCTCCTCTCCTATATAAAACGTGATCTCTTCCCTCTCCCTCATCATTCTCTCTCAAAAATTTATCCTCCAAAACTTGTGTAATCATTCTTAGAACTTGCAAGAAGAAGTTGGTGAATTCGGTAGAAGTATTCAAGCTTTGTGTTCTTGATTCCTTGGTGTCTTGGTTGTTCTTGTCTCCATCTCTATTCCATAGGTATTCCATGATTCTCTTGATTCATCTTTTATGTCCATGATTCATACAAAAGTTTTCTACATAAAATCATAAAGTGGTAAAAAGAAGAAAACATGTATTCATGATCTTGTTAATTTGTATATGGTGTAATCTGATTCTTATGGCTAAAATTATGTTTTGAAACCTTAGATAATCATTAATGATGTTTTTAATGAAAACTACAAGATTAGAAACCCTAGGGCATGTTTTGATTGATAAGAATTAGGGTTTATGGGTCTTAGTGTTTTTGTTTAGAATTTTGGGTCGTGTTCATCAGGGTGTAACTCGGTGATAAAAATGAGTTTTGACATGATTCTTGAGCCTAAAGTTAAATTCAATGAGTCTAGTTTCTAGAAAAGTTGAGTTTATATTTTTTGAAGGTCGGGAAGGTTGGTTTTTAGCTTTTATAAGATTAAGTGTCAAAACTGCAGATTCTATCCGAAAATTCAGTAGTAGTATTTGATTTTTAATTCACAAACCGTAAGGAGTTAGACTCTAATTTTCTAGCTGGTAAATCTACATTATATTAGCTACGTACATGATTCTTTTGAGATTTTTCTGAGTTGTCTAAGTAGGATAATTACGCGTCAACTTTTCGAAGGTTCTGTCAGGTCACTTTCGGGGTCAGTTTTGGTAACAAGGGTTGTAAGGGTATTTAAGCATGGAACTAAAATCCACCAAAATTCATAGACATACTATACACATGTGTGAACCTCTGTAATTTTTGGTATATTTTTAGGAGCTCGTTTAATGGGTCTTTAACATTGGAAAACTTGCTTAAAAATATTGACAGATTCTGAAAAATTGGAAAACCCTAATTTAGTTACCATAAGTGTTTTAAATGGTAAGATTAAGTAATAAACTTATGAAATAATATGGATAATAATATGTAATCATAGATTTATGTAGATTCGGTGAAGAGGTTTTGATCTTTTGTCTTCGTGTTCGTTCTCTCTGTTACTTGTTTGTTAAGGTACAGATATTCCGTCCTTTTAGTAAGGACACCTTATGATTTAAATCTCCATTATCTTAGCTACTTTGATTCAGTTGATATTCTGTTTGATTTGCTATCCGTAATCATGACTCCTTTGATATTCACTGATATTCCGTTTGATTTGATATTCGCAATTATGATTCTGTTGATCCTTGTTTGAAAATGATGTTAGATCTGTTATCTTGACTTGATCATTAGTAACTTGTTCACTTATATCTTTTGCCTAAATCTTGCACGAGCATTTGAACTAGTTCATTGGAGGTACCATGACAGCTGTCATTGACTGCACCAATGGCATGAACTATCTTTTTTTGTGGCGGTGTGATTTGGTCTATCGGGTACCCTTTTGAATGATGGCTTTTGTTTATTATTAGCTTACATTTATGTACACTCGTCATTGTACTTGTGTATATGGATATGACTTTGTTTTGCAGGGAGCGTATGGATGCATCCTAGGTACTTTGTTTCGTTCAGTTAAGGTAAATGGTTGTGTGTGTGCTATACACCCCATATCACATTCGGTACATCAGGGAATGCATACTTGTGTACATTTGATTATGTGACTATTGGATTATATATGTTTAGGGTATATTCATGTATCATGTTTAGACATTTATCTGAGCTCGTGGGCATTCTTTTGTTGTTCTTGATTCTTATTCATTCGATTCGTATTTCGTATGATATTTGTTTAGCATGTTCTTGTGATTCGTTTCATTCACTCTTTTGTCTTTTTCCCTTATTATTATTATATATGTTCACTAAGCGTTAGCTCAGCCACGTTTTCTTTTCCTGCGGCAGGTAATAAGCGGGAAGCTGGGATTTGAGTGTTGAGAGTAGGAAGCTCTTAGAGGACCGACCCTTGATAGATTCCCTTGTTTGAATTTATGTTTAAGACTTATTTCGTTGAAAGATCTCTTTTCATTTAGTTTTTGTTGGAATTTAATACTTTTGGAAGTCATTTTGTTTCATGACTTAGTATTTTTATTTAATAAAGTCTTCGCTTGCGTTTATAAGTTCTGATATGACCCTATAATGTGACTCTTAGTCTCTTTATCGGAGCGGGATGTTACAATTATCGTATCAGAGCCAGGTTACGCCCTGTAGAACCTAGGTTATGACCTGTGAGGATTGGGTAGACATTAGGTTTCCTTTTGATATGATCGCTTCCTTTCGTATTTTGATCTTATTTGTCTTCGCTGTTAAGGGGCGAGTATTTTCTTCGACCAAGGATCCGGCAGTTAACTCTTAAGGTACCATTTTGGGAACTCTCTTCTTGAATGGTCGTGTTGTTTTGTCTTATTTGATACGGGTGCAACACATTCTGTGGTTTCTGTTTCATTTGCTAAACACCTTAGCATCTTCCCTACGCTACTTAATTATACCTTGTCGATATCTACGCCTATGAAAAGTCTGACCACGAATATCAGAACTGTCCGCTTCATTTTGATGATAAGATTCGTTTTGCTAATTTGCTTCCCCTAGCAATGAGTGACTTCGATATTAGTCTTGATATAAATTGGTTGACTATTCATCGCGCCCCTATCGTTGTCATACCAATCGGGTCATCTTTGGTAATCAGAATAACCCTGAATTCATCTACCTATTTTATTTTCGATTTCAATTTCGAGGATGAAATTTTCTATTTAGAGGGGAAGAGTTGTAAAAACCAAAAATTTGGTTTGCATTTTATTTTATCATTTTGAAATATAACCTAAGTTAAATAATAAGAATTTGACATTTAAAAACTTTAGGTTATAATTAATTGTGTATTATTAAGTTATAATATGAGATATATAGTTTTAAAAATATATATATATAAATTCCCTAATTTATATAATATAAATCCCCCCTAGAAATATATTTTGATTTTGTTATTTTGTTTATTTACTTTACTTTTTTTATAAAACCTATTTTAAAAAATAAGAGTAAAAAGGTTTTTAGCAAATATTGTGTAATCATCAAAAATAAAAATAAAATATTTTGTTCCCCGTCTTCCTTCATTTAGGCCGGCCCTTATGAGGTATTATTTACCAAAATCTTTTATTTTTGAAGCTTAGCTTAATTTTGGAAAAGAGTGTAGGAAAAAGGAGATCAAATCTTTTAATTTTGCAAGAAAGTTATTTGTGTCTTCCCCTCCCTTTTATTCTTACATAGCCGGCCATATTCACTCCTCTCCACTATTATTCTCTTAAAAATTTACTCCAAAAACTTGTGAATTCATCCATAGAAGTTGTAAGGAAGAAGAAGGTGTAGGTGATTTCGGTTGGTTATTCAAGTTTTGGTGCTTGTGGTGTAATTCTTTGGTGTTTTTGGTACAATGCTTTGGTGTTCTTGGTGTGGTGTTCTTGGTGTGGTGTTCTTGGTCTTGTATCCATCTTAATCTTCGTAAGTATTCCATACCCCTTGTTTCATCTTTGTATTTCATGATTCACATATGAGGTTTTCATAAAAACCTAAAAGATTGTAAAGAAAACATGTGTTCTTAAACTTGTTAAATTGTAGGGTTTAATCTTGTTAAAATGGTGTAATAACATGTTATGAAACCCTAGATATCATTAATGGTGTAATAAATAAGAAACTACAAGATTAGAAACCTTAGGGTTTGTTTTGATTGGTGAAAGTTAGGGTTTTTACGCGTCAACTTTTCGAAGGTTCTGTCAGATCAATTTCGGGATCAGTTTTGGTAACAAGGGTAAAAGGGGTATGTAAACTTGGAAATAAAATCAACCAAAAATCAGGGATATATTACTACCTCCATAATTTTTCTTAGAATTTTCTAAGTTGTCTAAGTAGGGTTTTTACGCATGAACTTTTCGAAAGTACCAGCAGGTTATTGATTGGACCAGTTTTAGTAATAAGTGTTAAAGGGGTATTTATACATGGAAATAAAATAAACCAAAATTCATGGGCATACTAGACACATGTGGGAACCTCTGTGATTTTTGGTAGAATTATCAGAGGTCGTTTAATGGGTCTTTAACATCGGGAAACTTATTTTAAAATATTGACATTTTTGGAAATTTGGAAAACACTAATTTAGTTACCTTAAGTGTTTTAAATGGTAAGATTAAGTAATAAACTTATGAAGTCAGATAGATAATAATATGTAATCATGGATTTATGTAGATTCGGTGAAGAGGTTATGATCTTTTATCTTCGTGTTCGTTCTCTCCGTTGCTTGTTTGTTAAGGTACAGATATTCCGTCCTTTTAGTAAGGACATCTCATGACTTGATTCTCATTTGTTTTTCACTATGATTCGTTTGATATTCTTTTGATTTGCTATCTGTCATATGGCTTGCTATTATTTCAGAAAGTGACCCGGTCTTCAATTTAAAGGCAAGTATTTCGACAAAAGAAAACTTGACCATCAACAATAGGAATTAATTTTCTCGAGTAGAATACTTTATGATGCATACAAAGGCTTGTGTTTACTTTGTCAACACAACCCGTGCTTCCTTTATACAAATTAATGTACGTGTCAGTGCATTTATTTGTCAAAATAAGAGAAATCTTATTTATTAAGGTTTTGATTTTTAAATAAATTTAATCATCTCAAAGTTTCATCAGAAAATGATTTTTACAGGCATTTGACCACTAAAACAATGTCTACAGCTCTTTAAATAGAAAACGGGACATTATTTGAGGGGGAAAAATGTCAAATAAACTTCTTTAAAATTCGTCAAGTGATAAAAGGAAAAGGTTTTAAACAATAACAGATTAATATTTAAAGGGGAGTTAATTAATTTAACTCATTTGGGCTTTATATGTTATGTGTTTATACCTTTAGGGACTTGATAGCAAATCTTAAGGCTTAGCTTAGTTTAATAAAACATTTAGGGACTATTTGTGCCAAAATGAATCTTTTATATACCTTAGAAATGTTATTATAAGGAAATAGAAAAGGAGTATATACTTAAGGGGGCATTTGTGTCAAAAATCAAAAGATTTTATATAACAAACACCCCCTCTACCTATCTCTTTTAGACGTCACACACAAACACACCCTTTCCCTCTCATAGAACTCGTCCCTTTTAAGAACATCTTGATTTCATGCATTTCAAACCTTAAGGTAAACTAGATAGTTGTTTCATATACTCTAACCATCTCATAATCAAAAGGAATTGGCATAATCCATACGTTTTTGTTCAAAAACCCTAAAAATTGGTTTATGGTTCTTCAAAAATTATTATGTGTTAATCTTTAAATTGAATAAGGGGTTTTGATCTCTAAGGGGTATAAAACACTAGGCTAAAACAGTTTTGAAAAGGGTTAACAAATGAATGCGTTTTGTGTGATTCTGGGGTCGAAAATTGAGAAAACGTGGGAAGAACACTAAAAAGTTTTTGGGTTTGTGTTTGTTTGAGTTATAACGATCCTTTGTGAGTGATAGAGTGTGCTAAAACAAGGTTAACACCTAAACTTGATTATCTTGGGTTTTATGTGTTCGTTTGGGTCAAAAACTGCATATGTTGAGATTTTCGTGGTTAATTCATGTTTAAATTAGGACATATGATGTTTATGGTTGCTAAGGGTCATGTTGAGAATGATTTGGATGTTTACAATTGATGTTTGTGTTTGCCAAAAAAATTGTGCTAGGCGAAGTATATGAACGCTTGTACTAGGCGAATTATACCAACCTTGAACTGGGCGAAGTATACATTAAGACTAGGCGAACTATACCTGGTTTTGACTAGGCGAAGTATACGTAAACTCTAGGCGAACTATACATGTTTTTGACTAGGCGAAGTATACGTGAACTATAGGCGAACTATACAGGTTTTTTGTCTAGGCGAAGTATACAGTTTACTCTAGGTGAACTATATATGTTTTTCTCTAGGCGAAGTATACAGTTTACATTAGCGAAGTATACATAAATATTTCAACTGGGCAAACTATACCGTTTTTAATCAGGCGAATTATACACTTATATTTACTTTAGGCGAATTATACACAAAAAATAATAATACTAGGAGAATTATGACTTAAAGCTTAATCAAAGTGATTTATTCCTTTAAATTATCACTAAAGACTTATTTAGGGTAATTTCTTCTTAGTATTCAATATAGTTGTTTAGATATCTATATCTTACCAAATGTTAGTTTGTTAACCTTCCAAGTTGAATTTCTGACATTTGTTCTTCGACCTATGTCTTAATTGCTTGCCTGATAAATCTGTGCCTGATCCCTAGTTAAAATCACATCTTGCATTTAAATTCAATCTTCATGAACCCAATTGCCACTCAGTTAAATACATATCTTTTTGTTTGCATATAAACTGTATTTGACAAATCTTAGCAGAACCATGACTACTACTGCCACTCAACAAGTTGCTCTTAACAATGCATTGGTACCACTTGAGAAACGAGTCGAGATTGGCAAATGTAACCTAAGAATTGATCCTGCAAAGACTCAGAAAGAACCACCTATCAAGTTGGCTTGGACGCTCTTGCACTTACCACTTGCTATCCTGCTTTCTTTATCACTACAGACGTTCCAAAAATATATATGCATCAGTTTTAGTTCACCATCAATAAGAAAGACTCTACTTCTTATCGGTTCAAGATTTATAAGAAAAGGTTCACTCTTAACATGGAAGTATTCAGAGAGATCTTCCAAATATGCCCTAAACTTCCAAATCAAGAATTTGATGCACTTCCCTCAGATGAAGAAATTGTCTCCTTCATCAAGGAACTTGGACACAAAGGAGACATTAAATATGTCTCTGATGCGGTTGTTGATCATATGTACCAACCATGGAGAACCTTTGCTTCAATCATCAACAAGTGTTTATCTGGAAAAATAACAGGTCTTGACAAGTTGCGAATTTCAAGAGCTAAAATTCTCTGGGGTATGTTCTACAAGAAAAATGTTGACTTTGTCGAACTACTCTGGGAAGACTTCACATTCCAAATAGAGAACAAAGA
Source organism: Tanacetum coccineum (assembly GCA_026074375.1). Taxonomy (NCBI): domain Eukaryota; kingdom Viridiplantae; phylum Streptophyta; class Magnoliopsida; order Asterales; family Asteraceae; genus Tanacetum; species Tanacetum coccineum. The sequence continues at coordinate 20,862 of BQNB010074498.1, read as the reverse complement.
CACCAAAAAGCAAGAGAAAATGTATTATCCCAGATTCACAAAGGCTATCATTCATCACTTCATCACTAAAGACAAGTCAATTTCTATGAGAAACAGAATGTTTATGCATACAGCAGAGGATGATAACATTTTGGGTCTCATGAGATTCGTCTCCAAATCTGAAGACTTTCAAGTATATGGAGCACTACTTCCTGAAGTAATGACTAATCAGAAGATGCAAAATTCTCGTGCCTACAAGACTTATCTTGCATATGCTACTGGAGCTGCAACTCCTAAGAAAGCAAGAAAGTTTAAGAAACCTGCTTCTCCTTCGAAGAAAAGAACTCTTGTCACAATAGAAGAGGAAGAGCCTGAACCTGCTAAGAAAGTTGTACCTCCCAAGAAGCCTTCAAGAAAACAGTCTACTGGTGTTCAAATCCGAGACACTTCAGGTGTCTGTGTCAAAGAAGAAAGCACCAACAAAGGCTAAAAGAAGCAAGGGGATTGATTTGCTATCTGAAGCCGCATTATTTGAGGAAGCTCAATTAAAAAAGGCTCTCAGAAGAAGCAAATGAGAAAAAAATATTCATCAAGCAGGTGGCCCAAGTGAGGGAGCTGATTTTAAATCAGTGGTTCCTGGTGAGCCAAAAGGCAAGTCGATAGACACAAGTGAAGGAACTGGTTTAAAACCAGGGATTCCTGATGTGTCCAAAACTGATTCTTCTAAAAGCGAGTATGAATCTTGGGGTGACAGTGGTGATGAAGCCAATGTACAAGGTGATGATGAAGACGTTCAAGATAGTGATGATGAACCTCAACAAGTTGATGCTGAAAGAACTAATTATGAGAATCAAGAGATAAATGATGATGAAGAAAAGTCTAATGATGAGTTTATACATACTCCTCTAAACTATGTACGAACTGATGATGAAACGAATGATGAATCCAATGATGTTGATGAAGAAGAGTTTGATAGGATTGATAAAGAGTTGTATGGTGATGTCAACGTTAGTTTTACAGATGCTGAGCAAGATGATGGAGACGAAGAGGATGCAGATATGATAGATGTTGCACATGTATAGGTTAAGCATAAACAAGAACAAACCACGGGCGTACAGGAAGAAAGTGGTCTAGAAATGGCAACTATTAAAGGTCAGTATGTGGTACAAGCAACAACAACTGCTACTCCTGCCATACAGAATGCTACTACCGAGGTACCTCCATTTAGTTCAAGTCACTTTGTTTCATCCAACTATACTAGTGCATTCCTCAACCTTAAGAATCGTCAGTCTACTAAAACAGAAGTGGTTTCTATGTTGGATATTAATGTTCAACATGAAGTTCCACCTACTTTACAACTTCTCACCATCCATGTTTCTGTAATCCCTGAACACACTGTTTTCAGTCCATCTAAAATAGTCATAACTGCTCCAGAACCAACCATTACTTCACTTCTTTTTTCAATCTATCATACTCTTCTACAAACAATACCAATCCCAACACCAACAAACACAGAAGCTACAACCTCAACTCCTACTATTCTAGAATCTGAAACCCTTAATGCTATCCATCTTAGACTATCAGAGTTGGAACAAGAAGTCAAATAGCTCAATAATGTTGATCACTCTTTAGCACTACTTTCAGCCATCAAATCTAAAGTCCCAAATGCCGTCAAAGAGTAACTTGGAACAAGTCTGGATGATGCTCTCTATAAGGTGCTTCAGAAACACTCAGCTAATGTCGCTAAGGAACACTTAATTCCAACTGAAATTGTAAAGAGACTCAGGAAGCAATATGTACCTCAAAAAAGCACTGATGGCATCCGACAAATCAAGATGGAGTAGGCCAGCAAACAGCAAGTGCCTAAGTTCACAATCACCTCATCTGATACCACTGCACTTGTAGAATTAGATCAGAAAACTACCTTGTTTAACACAATGACTAACTCCAAGTCATTCAACAAAAGTCCTAAGCAGAGAGCTTTATATCATGCCCTCATGGAGTCAATTCTTAAGGATGAAGATGCTATGGATGAAGGTGTTACTAATAAATTAAAAGAAAGGAAACCAAATGACGCTGATCAAGATGAAGGCCCTTCCACTGGATCAGACCAAGGGTTAAAGAGACAAAGGATAAGCAAAGGAGCTAAAACCTCTAAGAAGATGTCTACTTCAAAGGACTCTTCTAAAGGAAAATCTCCATCTACCTCTTCAAAGTCTTCTAAATCTGGCAAGTCTGCAAAAGATCAAGTTGAAGAACCAATCTTTGTGCAAGACTCTGATTATGCTAAACATGATGTTGCTGAGTTTGACAATACTAATATGCCAATGGATCAGGGAGAAGACTTGGGTAAAACTGATGAACAACCCAACGATGAGGATGTTCCCAAATATGACTGGTATAAGAAGTCTAGAAGTAACACCTCTCCTGATCCTGAATGGAATGAAGGCAAATTAGTTGATGACAGGCTAGAACAAAGTTGGCGCAATGATATGGCCAAAGCTACAAAACCTCCTCTCACCTTTGATGAGTTGATGCACACTCCAATTGACTACTCTACCTTTGTAATGAACTGTCTCATGCTATCGTGGTTTCTCTGAACAATCTTGAGGGTCATCGTTGTCCCTATGATCTTACCAAACCTCTACATGTGCAAATGACGTCTCAAGGTCGTCAAATTTTCCTAGTCGACTTCCTCTTTAACAATGACTTGGAATATTTAAAAGGAGGAAGCAATGATAAGAAATACACAACCTTTACGACAAAGTCTAAAGCTAAAAGGTATGAGTTACAAGGCATTGAAGACATGGTTCCTAACCTATGGAGTTCGGTAAAGGTTGTTTATGACAGATACGCTCTTTTGGGAATTTCTCACTGGCATAACAAACGTTAGAATTTCTATGGTTATACAACCAAAATGGTGTCCAAGCACGATGTTTATTCGACCAAGAGGATTTTGAGCGTTATCAGTGTCAAGGTGAACGAGTGGTACGGATGGTCACTTGGAGGAAATTGTTGTTAAAAGAGCATATCAACAACTATACACTTTCAAGGAAGGTGATTTCAAGAGACTGCGTCTAAACGACATTAAAGACATGCTACTTCTCACTGTTCAAAACAAAATTAACAATCTCGATGGGAATGTCGTAGTTCACGTTACAGTGAGCTTACATATGTTTGCAAGAAGGACTGTTATTTAGGCAAGGGTTGAAGACCTTCAACTGGGGGTAGAAAGTTACCAGAAGAAACTCAACCTCACCAAGCCAAGAACTCGATGTAACATCCGAGAATTTTCGAAATTTCGAATGACGATTTTACCCTTTGACTTTTAGGGTCTGGCTTGACTTATAAGAATGACCATCTAAAGCCCGTTTTCACAACTCGGACCCTAAAGCAATTCTATGTGAAACGACATTCCTGACAACTTTTCAGTTTTGCCCGAGACCTGGAAACGAGCCGAAAAAGGCTAAAACAGCACCGCAAACATTTTTCGAACAATATACAACGCGGACACACATTATTTATTTAATTATCAGTATTTATTTAATAAAAATATTAAATAAATTAGTCATCATTTTTAATTAAAAGCGTTGCGGATAACGCGAATACTCGAGTTGAAATCCAATTTTATTTCGGACAAGACGAAAACGGTTCACAAAACGAATAACAGATATTTTATTAAATATTATAAAATATTTATGAAACATAATCAAGTAAATACTCATTTTTATCAGAAAAATGATTCGGAAAACAATGGCGCAAGTTTCAAGAGTTGAATCATCCGTTAAGTCCTTCAAACGAGTCCCGAACCGATATTTTATCAAAAAGTATATAAAAATGTTACACTTTAAACCCCTCAACTATTATAACTTGTCACTTTAGTTATATATATATATAAATCTTATACATTTTCTTTCATTATCATCTCTATTATACACACACACTAAAAATAAACTCTCTCTCCCATAAATTCCGGCCACCGACCAGCCACCGCCGCCACCATCTCCGGCCGCCGGAATAATTTTCCGGCGAGTTTTCCGCAATACCAAGAAGCTCCCCCTCATTAGCGGATCAACTCGATCCCCACTACTACACTCCGGTCAGCGCCACCTGTCACCCAACCCACTCCACTACCACTGTCCGGGCTCCCCCCCCTCCCCACCGCCGCTCCATAACACAACCATCGCCATCACCCCGCTGCCATCAACACTAACACCACAGCCGCCACTAGAGGGTGCGTGTGGTGGTTGTATATAACAGCCATGAGTGTTAGTTAGATTGCTAAAAGGTACACACCTCTTGAACTCTTTGTTGATTATATATTCTATACGTGATTATATGTTTTCCGCTGCGTACTCGTGTAGTTAATGGTTAATTAGGTCATAAACTCTAACAGTGGCATCACGAGCCATCATATAGAATTCTAATTACAAAGAGTAAAATTGAACATTACGGTTCTTGATTAAGTCCTTTGGGCGGTTTTAGTTATAAAGATTGGATCTTGATTGATAATAAAATTAATTAGATGAAACCCTAGGTTGCATGAAATTTTAAAGTGTTAAAATTTGATTTTTAATTGTTAATTGGTCCGTTCTTGCATATATATTAATTGTTAATTTGATATCCATGATGAACACATGAAAGTTTATCATGGATTGATATATGGTATGCATTCTTTGTTAATTGTTAATTGAACGTTCATGCAATTTAATGGTTATAGACATAAAAGTTAAAATATTATTTGTTTTTTGGATTGTTAGACACACTGTTATGAAAATATTCATAAAATATTCTTTGAATGTCAAAAAAATTTGAAATTTATATGGTAGATCTTCGACTCAGTAAGCTACAACTTTGTAGTTAACTACAAAAGCTGGGGAAGACCCTAGCTATGACCTGACGGGGCCTGAAGTCGACATAAACTTTCTATCAGCTTTTATGTGCTATGTGGTACTTTTCATATAAGGCTTACGCAATCGATTATGTCGATGGATGTGGCCCGATTCATTGGAAAAGGGAGCCTCATGTGAATAAGTACATAGTTTAATTATTCGATAATTAGAATCATCATTGATGTTTGCATGAGTTAATTGTTAAGTGTTTAGATAATTGTTATGTGTATTAGTTGATGTTTATATTATTTGTTTTAAGTGTTGACTTATGAGAAAATAAAAGGGTTTCTTTGAAAATTAAAATTATAAACATGACTAATAACTATGAAATAAGATTTAGTATAAACTATTAATTGCGTTGTCTTATGAGTCACTTGGGTGTGGTTATCTGTTATGTTAGGGCTCATACCTTAACTTCCCACGACGAGACTTGCAATTTTAATATGTTTATAATGTGTTTCAAATTAAAATTGAATTTTATCAATGACGGATTTTGCATAAGTACTATTTGATTACAAGGCATATCACCAAGGGTTTGAGGTTTATATACTCTATAAATCCCTGATATCTTGCTTGCAAATCATTTTTAAGGAAGCCCCCTACTAGTGGTCTAGGTTTCTGATGATTTTTAATATTCTTTAATATTTTTCCGCCGATAAAATAAGAAATTTTATATTTGAAAACACATCGCAATCGTCCAATTTTTACAAGTAACACTATTTACTACATTGCAGATGTCATAGAAAATAAGTCATTAGGGATTCCACGTAATAAGTTACTTAAATTGAGTAAAGTTTCTTATTAAAATTTATGATTTCGAAGATGTATGATGCTTCTGTATAACTATATATAGGACTCGGTCAATATATAATACTATTTTTTTAAAGAAGTTTTTGCATCTGAAACTTTAGATTGATTGTCTTTGTGATATAATTCACGGTAAGAATTATATAAAGGTTATTTTTCATAAGTAATATATAAAGAATATATATTACACACTTTACGTATATTTTAAATTTATTTATTTAACCAACCACCAAACCATTACAACGTTAAATCTAAATCTTTATCAACGTAGGCGTTAACGTGACTATCCATCAGGAAACCCAAATACATTATTCTAGGCTAGTGGGACTTAGCCGTTAAGATTAGCTGCAACTTCTTGATCGAGCAGCTTCGTCTTCCGTTCGTATTGTGCATATTAGATGCCTATCTGTCAATCGTTCTTCATCATCGAGGTGAGTTTCATAGCCTCGCTTTTCAATCTTTTGAATGTTTTATAAACCGCGAGGGGGATACATGCTTGTCTACAAATCCTTATACTTGGTTATCTTATAACAACGTGATTGTTTTAAAGGATATTGTGAGTTTATAACTCCCCTGTTTTTACTCGTTTTACATACATTTGGGGTGAGAACATGCTTGTTTGCAAATGCATTTACATGATTGATTACAAATTGGTTTACATACTTATTTGCATAGCTCGCTATGGGACATATTATTTGACTTTATTTTTGGTCACAAATATATGCACTTTACTTTTGAAAGGATTACGGATTAGCTTAAGCGGATTGAACTGATAACAAAACGGTACTGCCCGGGTGTTCTTGGAGGGGACACCGGTAACGGGGGTACATGTTCTTACTTTACTGCCCGGGTGTTCTTGGAGGGGACACCGGTAACGGGAGTACATATTTTCACTTTACTGCCCGGGTGTTCTTGGAGGGGACACCGGTAACGGGAGTACATATTTTATATCACTGCCCAAATTGGGTACATACAAGTCTACGTCACAGCGTCATGAACTGTAAATCACTTGGAGGGTGAGCGCGAATGTTATAAAATAGATCTATTCGGGTGTGGATCCCTGTTCGGGTGATTAGCGATCGCCGGTAACGAACATTATAGCGTGATGTCCACGCGTATGATATCAAATAGATCTATTCGGGATTGACAACCCCCGTTCGGGTGATTAGCTATCACTGGGAACGAACGTTATAACATGTCGGATCACGTTGGGACTACAGGGCCCCCAACGAATACATAAGAATTCTTACATGAATTATTAGCTTCAGTTTCATGAGCTTAGAGTAATCGTAAACATTGTTTTATACACACATGGATATTTACGTTGCCTTGAATAAAATGGCAATACATACTTGAAACACTTTTGATGACATTAAATTGGTCATGCATTCTTTATAAATCTTTGGGATAAGATTGGTACTTTTGGTGACATAAAATGTGTCGTGCATTCTTTATAAATCTTTGGGATTTTTACATGGTACTGTGATGATACAGTGGATTACATTCATATTTAAACTAATCTATGAACTCACCAACTTTAATGTTGACACTTTTAAGCATGTTTTTCTCAGGTGAATTAGATGCTTGGACTATTTGATGTGCATTGGAGTCTTTACATTCAAGTTTTTCATGGTGATGCAATTATGGGACATTTGTTATATCAAATTCAGATTTTGATTAAATCAACGAGATTACTTTTCAAACGACACATTTAGAGGTCGTTCTCTTGTATCTAGCGCTGTGTATTATGAAGTAGCACCCCAAGTGGTATTCCGCTGCGTTGTTGTATTTTTGGGGGTGTTACAGATTGGTATCAGAGCCCTGGCTATAGAGAACTAGGTTGCATATTTTACCCTAGACTATAGTCGTTTTCACAAACATTGCATCACAATTTACATTTTCAAGTGCTACCGCTACTTGCTTATGTGCTTACATTACGTGCTGCATTAAGTGCTTACGTGACATACATATATATAATATATATATGCTTACATCTTTTGCGTATATCGCACATTTATTTATATAAGAGTTATTTATATTAAATAACCAGAGCGTTTCTTAGACCTTGTGGTTGCACAATTGTCCTATTCCCTGACGTAAGAACATTGTGTGTTTATACAGTGGGTCTCGTCGTGCTTCTTAGACATTGTGAGTGCGCACATGGTCTCATTCGTTCTCGACAATGTAAGTTAAACCGATGATCTCTAAGGTTATTATTTCCTTCATAGCTTTATATAATATTGGGTTTATTACACGGAGACAGTTATAATTGTGTTTACTTGGAATTATGTATGAATAAGTAGAACAAGTCCTTGTATGGACGTGACTGGTAATATAAGGATTGATATGTTATTTGCTATGTCAAGATATAACCCGTTACACAGTTCTGATTACATGGAATTTGGTATGAATCTAAGTATTACAAGTTTGTATGGGCGGGACTTGTAATATAGGATTGATATGATAAATGTTATGTAAACAAAACCGTTAGTTTGTTTAATGGTTTAGGTGTTATGTTCTGAGTATTAAAAGTCTTGATATGGAGGGACTTGTAATTGGAGGATTGATACGTTAATGCTATGTTAAACTCATTGTAAGGACCTTCATCGTATTTACTCTAACGAGTCTCATTAACTATCTGAATCTATGTTGATCTCGCCTGCAGTTTTTTACTTCCCAGCTTCCAAGGACGAGTTTTAAGCCACTGTCTCATACTTATTAGAGCATTTGGCATTCGTCATGTATCCATCACTGAAGCTTATGAGATGTACCCGTATTGCATCGGGAATTATTAAAGTAGGGATGGTTTTTGTTATTGTTTATTGAAAAGGATTGGGACGCCTTTCAGTTAAATAAATAATTATAATATCAACGAAACCATAAGTTTTCATTTCTTATCTTACATAATTTGACGCTTCTTTATGTTAAATAAGAAAATTATAAATTGAGTGGGCTTAATGGTATCCGATTATGACACGGGTATGAACCTGAAATCGATAATTCATCATATAATTCAGTTAAAAAGGGTCTAGAGCACAATAGTGTTTGAATCAGCAGAATCTTAAGGCCTCACTTGGAGCTGCCTTATCACATTCTTAAGTTATTACTTTTGCCGTTGCAAAGTTTTTGACTGTTTTCTTGTGATTATTGATATATCCATACCTGCACACACAAAACACAAAAACAAGCATATTTTTGCCATTTTTAGTCTGTTTTGAGTTTAATTGGGCTATTTTAGGTATAAACGGATATGTGTATTTTACACATATCAGGGGGCATGGATGACCTGGCAATAGAAGTAACCTCATCATCTGCAGCATTGGTACTAGAATGGTGAGAAGAGTCTAAGAGAACTACAAACCTCTCCGCTGCAGGTTGAGTTCGCAAATTAGGCCTAGTTATGGAGTCCGCATGCCTACCATCCTCACGTTCTGGTATGGGGGTCACAGAAGAAGTAACAAAGGGTACAGTAGCCATCGCCGTAACACCAACCTCCACGGATAATGTACTGCTATCTAGAAGACCTTGAAGTGCAGCAAGGAATTTTCCAGCAGTACTAGCACCAACATCCCCAGGAGTACCATGATCTTCCCTTAATTTTTTAGGAGGAAGGCTAGAACCACTAGCACCATCAGCAGCCTTCCTCTTCTTTCTTACTTTCTTTGGCTTGTCGGCAACAATAGCTTGAGTCTCATCATCCGCCATGATATCAATCCTTCCAATCTGAACAACATGTTCACTCTTCTCAGTCTGATCTGCTACCACAACATCACCACCCTCCTCATTCACATTATCATTACCAGTACCCTGAATATTGGCATTTCCTTGATCATTCACACTAGCAAGCGAAACAACGCGACCCCTAGTTAACTGAAGCAATGGAACCTCTTCCTCACCAATCTCTCGTTCCCCTATCCGTACCTTAGTGGGATCTGCATGATTGATAAAAGCAAACAAATCCATCTCTGTATAACAATAAAAACAAGTCAGATACGATAAAAAGAGAATAAACCGAAGGACGCAGGCAAATAACACCCACCCTCATCATCATCAGCCCAGAAGGTCAGATAACAGTTTTTATCCAAGTCATAATACCGACTTATGCCAACAAAGCGTAAGAAGGGTTCTGGAAGCTTCCTGAATGGAGCAAGATTATCGGCAAGATAATCACACACGTTCACATCAAATTATTCGGGTGTGGGATGGGGATCTTTCCTCAAAGTTTTATTATTATGCCACGGGACAGTGATAACATCAAATAACGTCACTTTATTATTTCATTTATTCCATCTGTTTCGCCTACTTTTATTTAATTATTGCATTATTTGGTACTTAATTGCTTTAAAGTTGATAAATGCAGTAAATCAGGAGTGTTTTGTAAAGACAAGCTAAAAGGCTCATATGAAAATTACCTACGGTCGGAACAAAACCGTAGACGCGGCACAAGATCTTGAAGTGAGAGACTTTGGCGGCCGCAATAACGGATAGCTGAGACAAATTGATTTGAAAGTATTCGAGTATATCTACAAGAAATTGAGAAAGGGGATCCAGCCATAATTGCAGAAATCAAAAAAATCCTGCTATAAATACTAATTTACTCCCATGGGACTATTACGGATCCTTATCATTACGCCCAAGAATTCAGGATAACAATATCAGGAATATAAAACTTCTCACACAGAGCATCTAAAGCAGATTGGGTTAAGATGGATTTTACACTATCAATAGTACCCATTGTTGAATAGAAGAAGTTAAAGCCTAACCTGGTGATCTAATAAATCTTCAAACAGTTACTGGCGTGGAAAAGTAAGTATAAAGCTTGAAAGTTTTAATAATTGCGATAAATAGTAGAGAAGAACAAAAAGAAAACAGTAAAAATAAAAGGGGTATTTATACCCTTGGCATAGTAAATGCAACAAGAGGCAGAATGAGGACACGTGTAACCCACTAAACCAACCAACGAGTGAGATTACAAGTAAGGAAGCGTGATGATATAAGGTGTCTGACACCAAACAGGAAACGAAAGGTCAGGGTAGATACATGTCACCCAAACCCTACCTAACTGGCTAAGGAAAAGTCGCAAGGAAGCTATTAGTTACGAAAGACGAAAGAAGTGCGACACTAAAAGAAAGTCTAGCAATATTCACCGCACGCAGCACAACACCGCACGCAGTGAAATTACAGACCTAGTGGGAACACTATGATGACATATCACAGTAACCTAGGCTATTGGGACTCATTGGCGCCATATCATTAACATATAGTTGCCCCGCCCCCCAAAATGAATAGATAAGTAAAACCGGTCAAACCAAAGCCAGAACCACACTAAGCGCAGGCCCGGAAGCAACAAGCCTGAGGCTGATCAGACATAAGCATGTGACATCAAATACCGTCACTTTAAAAATATCATATTCCCCAAAATCTATTTTAACCTACTTTATATAATTATGCAAGAATTGGTAAACTTAATAGCTTTAAAGTTTGATAAATGTAGTAATAAGGTAGTTTTTGAGAAGACTAAAGCAAAAGGCGCACAAAAATTTGGAGCAAAAACGAAGATATTTGATGATAGCTAAAATCTCACCAATACGCCGTATCAAATTAAAGAGATACGGCATATCTACACCAAGACTTCACAAGAAAACGCGTTTGACCAATTCCCAATACGGCGTATCCATGCTGTCTACATACGTTGTATCCATGAAGATAACTATTCAAAGATACATTAAATCAAGTAAATTGGGAATGATATCACTGATTGATTTGAACATAGTGCGCACTCGAAGGAATCCATCCTAATACGCCGTATCGACCTTGCCAGATACGGCGTATCGAGTCTTTTTTAGACACTATAAATAGAAGACTCAAAAACGAGTTTTCAGTGTGCAATATCATATTCCTTATACCATACTCATTAAAGACGAATTTTAGAAGAGATGATCAGCCACCAAGGTCAAACATTGATCACGACTCCATAGAAGAAATCGTGTAATTTTTACATTCTTAATCGTTCAATTTTAATTGTTTGATTACACTTGTATAATTAAAATGGTTGTGGGCTAATACCCTCGGGTATTAGCTATCTTAATGAAAGTTTAATGTTTGGTTTGTTTTAAAATCAATTTCTTAATTTATCGTTGATTGTTTAATTATGTTTATCACCTTATACTTGTTTGTGATACGGACCAAGTAATTTAGATACCGGGATAGCTCTCCATATCGTGTTTCATATTACTAGACCAATAGGATCACAAATAACGTTCTATCTTTGTCTTTAAATTATGAGCTTAGTTTGACCGGTAGGTGACCTGTTTATGTTTCAGCAATCATGCTCTTAATTGACTGACAAAGATTGGAATAGTGGACTACTAGTATATAAAACACCGTCAAACAATAAGTGGGTAAAGTCCCGTTAGGCTAGGGTTTTAACAGGATCACCACTGCTTTAATTCACTAAGATAGATTATAATTAAACTAAAGGATGCTTTATGCGAATGCGTTAATTGTGACAGGATTAATCGTGTCTAGGTCTTAGGAAGATGTCTTGCCTAAGTCCTAAGAATGATATGCTGCTTCAAGATAAGTAAATCATTGCACTAAAACAAACAAACCAGCATTGAACCGGATTTAATATGGCTAATACAGTTTTCTATCATTTGGCTTGTACCGCTTTTCTATCTTCTAATCTTCTTCTTTTGTGTTTATTGTCTATTGAATTGATATTTGTTTCCACCGAACCTGTGCTAGTCTCTCAGGCTGAAAACTCCCATATCATTAGACAACGTACATAGCATTGGTTTAACCAGTAAATAGACTAATTAAAATACTAATAGAATATAGTATTAATGTTCCACTCTTAGTGTTCTACACCCTACAATCTTAACTGGGTACACTGCTCGTTAAAGTGTTGTTTTAGGTTTGTTAGCTAAATATAAATTTAAAATTTGATAATCAAATAATTGACCCTACACGACAGCACATCAGGTTTTTTGGTGCCGTTGCCAGGGAGTGAATTAATTAAACCTTATTCTTATTAGTATTTCTAACCATTAACTAATTTAGTTTAGTGTATTCTAATTATTTAATTCTGTTTGTATTTATTCGCATTGAGTTTTTAAATTGTTTGTTTAAATTCTCGCATTTAATCATTTTTTAATAGTATTTTGTTTTGACTGATGACCTGATACATCGTATACCAGTTGGATACGACGTAACAAACCTTCTACCTAGAACAGCGTATTGAATTCTACAGTCTAAACGGCGTATCTGTTCTTCCAAAACAATACAGCGTATTCTGAGAACTCAATACGGCGTACTCACATTCAACAGACCTATACAACATATTCAAACTAATTGAGTACGACGTATCTATCATCTGATACAACAGCAATTTGAAAAGCATCGCGTTTAAAACTTCATTGTCCTACTAACATTTTTCTCCATTTTTGAGAAAGTAGCAATTACTGGTTATGACTCTGGATAATGGAAAGCTTTGACGGCACAAAGAAGTGGGATGATGAGCATACTAACTCACTAATGATCACAAATTCCAAACTAGAAATTGGTGATGAATTCTTAAAAATATTACAGGATAACGCCTTTAATGACATGGATGGAGGGGATGTTGTTGACCATATTACAAAGGTGCTCGAAATAACCTAAAGACTAATCTAATAACATACTAGATGAGAGGGAAAGAGAGGTGATTCTAGAGAGAGAGTGGGTTGGATGAACACTTAGAGAGAGAAAGTTAACAAAGAAATGAAATGCATAAGTGTGTGAAAAAATGAACAACCAACTACCTCTCCATGGCATGGAAAGGTGTATAAATACCCTTTTGGCTGGCCTATAGATAGGCTTTACATGGGCTTTCCATGGGCTTTTCCTAACTTTGGCCTAATTATATTAATAACATACATTTGACTAACTATGGGCTTTGACTAACTATTATTAGAAGTGGCCGATATTTTTTGTGTTTCTAACAATCTCCCCCTAAGGGAGGTCACCCCAATTTACAAAGACTTAATCCTATCATACTATGCTTTAACTTTAGTCTTGAGCTTGTAGTCTTTAACGTCAATCATTGACTTGTGAATTGATGTAGTGATCATGAACTTTAGGCTTGAGCTTGTTCTTTTATCTTGACTTGTATATGAAAATGTAATCTTGAGCACTATTGGGAATTATGTTTTCCTGACTTAGTACTATTTGTGATAGTTAGTTAGTACTGCCAGTACATCTGTTAGTACTGGTAGTAGAGTTAGTACTGTTAGTAGTAAGTTGGTACTGCTAGCATATATTAGTTAGTACTGTTAGGAGATATGCATGAGTTATATTATGAATAGATATGCATTATCTCTTCACACGGTTTGTAAGCCCATTAGGGTTTCCTTGGTATATAAAAGGAACCTTATGGCACTAGTTAGATATACAAGTTTCACAAATATTCATAGTTAGTATTCTGTAACCTAGCAGATTAATAGTAATCAAAGTTCTGTTTTATTCATTGTTCTTCTTAGCAGTATAAGTTAGTTTCCGCATAACTTATATTGTTCATAGTCATTGTTTCTCTTGTAGTTAGTTTGGATCTATCCAGATTGGCTACCACCCTTAACAGGCTAGAAAGATCTATTCAGATTGGGATCAACAAGTGGTATCAGAGCTTGTTGAGAAACTCTGAGTAAGAAGAACCAAAACAGATCTGTTATAAACCTTTACCTTTCAGATCTATTCAATGGCAGGAGAAGATGAAAATCATGATGAAAATGCTAACATTCCACCACCAGTTCCACCAACACAACAAGCCCCTCACACTCTGTCAACCATTAAACTCCCTATTCTGAAGAAAGGTGAGTATGACATATGGGCCATGAAAATGGAACATTACTTGGGGCATACAGACTATCCTATATGGGAAGTCATACAAAAAGGAAATGGTCTTGTAAGTGTCTCAACAGATACAAATGGAGTAATAAGGGTTTTGCCTTCTAAAACTGCTGAAGAGATTTTGGCTAGAGAGAGAGAAAGAAAAGCAAGGACTACCTTGATCATGTCTATACCAGAAGACCATTTAGCAAACTTTTACAAAATGATTGATGCTAAAGAGATGTAGGAAGCTATCAAATCCAGATTTGGCGGCAATGATGAATCTAAGAAGATGCATAAATACATTCTAAAGCAATAATTTGAAAGCTTTTCTGTATCCAACTCAGAAGGATTACACAAAGGTTATGACAGGTTTCAGAGTCTTCTGAGTCAACTTGAGATTCATGGTGCAGGCGTCTCCACTGAAGATGCCAATCAGAAGTTCCTTAGGTCTTTACCTGCTTCCTGGTGCCAAGTATCCTTGATCATGAGGACCAAGCCAGGAGTTGACAGTCTTAGTTTTGATGATCTCAACAACAATCTTAGAGTCTTTGAGCTTGATGTTAAAGGCTCTACTGGATCATCTTCTAGTGCACAGAATGTCGCTTTTGTTTCTTCTAGCACTAGCAGTACTAATGATGTTAGTATTGCTTATGGTGTTTCTACTTCTTTTGGCCATAACTCATAAAGGGAAGGCTCTTCATCATACACTGATGAACTCATGTACTCTTTCTTTGCTAATCAATCCAGTGGTACATAATTGGATCATGAGGATCTTGAACAGGTTGATGAGTTTGATTTAGAAGAGATGGATTTAAAATGGCAAGTGGCCATGATTTCCATGAGATTGAAGAAGTTTTACAAAAAGACAGGGAGAAAGCTGCAGTTTGATGCCAAGGAACTAGTTGGCTTTGACAAGACCAAGGTTGAGTGCTTCAATTGCCATAACACATGGCACTTTGCTAGAGAGTGCAGATCAAAAGGAAATCAAGAAAGCAGAAGAAGAGATGCAGGGAACACTAGATATAAAGCAAAAGACAATGGGAGGAGACCTGGAAAACAGGAGGAACCTAAAGCTTTGGTAACTCTTGATGGGAATAGTGTTGATTAGACTGGTCATGCAAAAGATTAGCAAGAGAACTTTGCTTTGATGGCTTACAACAATTCAGGCTCAGACACTGAGGTAACATCTTGTTTAAAAGAATGTAAGGAAACTTATGCTAAGCTTAAGAAATTATATGATGAACAAAGGGAACAACTTGGTGATGCTAGTATAGAAATTCAAGCCTATACTCAAGCTTTAAAAAAGGTAGAAGCTCAATTAGTCTATCATCAGAAAAATCAACTTGTTTATGAAGAAAAAATTAGGTTTATGAAAATTGATTTAGATGATAAAAACTAATGTGCTCATATATCATAAGAAACTATTAGAAGAAGCTGTAAAAGAAAAAGAAGAATTAAAAACCAAACTTGAAAATTTTCAAAGTTCTTCTAAAGGTCTTAGTAAACTGCTAAATAGTCAGATGAGTGCTAAGGACAAATCTGGGCTTGGGTATGGAGATCAAATACATGAAGGTGTTTTAAGTTATGAAAATGAAGTTCTTGAAAGTGTATTTGATAGTAGGTCTAGTGATGTAGAAGATAGTCCTATGTATGATAGATTTGCAAAAGTTGAAGGAATTCATGCAGTTCCCCCTCCAATGACAGGGATCTACATGCCTCCTAAATCTGATTTTGGAATAGATGAGTCAAAGTTTACATATGGTCCAAAACAGTCTAAAACTAATGAATCTGATGCTAAAACCAGTGATTTTGCCTCTTGCCCCAACCCCCCCACCCCACCCCACACCCCCCCACCCCCCCCCCCCCCCACTGAATCTAATTCTAGTGTAGAAACACTTGAATCTGTGCCTAAACCAGCTGTAAATGAACCCAAAGCTATCAGTTAACCTAAAGTTTGGTCTGATGCTCCTATCATTGAGGAGTATGAGTCAGATAATGATGATGAATATGTGATTAAACCTTCAAAAGAATAGAAAAAACCTAGTTTTGCTTTTGTTAATACTGTTAAGCATGTAAAAACTCCTAGGGAAACTGTTAAAGAACAAAAGACATGTAGTCCGAGTCCTAAAGCTGACAAGAGAGACATGAATGGTTTAATGTCCAAAAAGCTGGGTTTGGGATATGGGTTTACTAGAAAGGCATGTTTTGTATGTGGCAGTTTTGATCATCTTATTAGAGATTGTGATTTCCATGAGAAAAGAATGGCTAAACAGGTTGAATTGAACAAACAGAAGGGTAAGGGTACTGGTCAAGGGGAGAATAGACCAGTGTGGAACAATGTGCAAAGATTGAATCACCAAAACAAGTTTGTTCCAAAAGCAGTACTAACTAAAACTGGCAGATTTCCAGTTAATGCTGCTAGACAAAATCTTTCTAGTCAAGCAGCAGCAACTAGTACTGCTAGGAAAGTTAATACTGCTAGACCCATTGTGAATGAAATCAGACCAAGAAATAACTTTTATAAGTCTCATTCACCTATCAGAAGGCCATTTAATAGAACAACAACACCAAAAGCAAATTTTACAAATCATAAAGTAAATACTGCTGGGGACAAAACAGTTAGTGCTGTTGGGGGCAATAGGGAAACTGCTATTAAGGCCTTAGCAGGTTGTAATTAGAGATCCAAAAGACATTACTGGAACAAAGTCTCCAAATACAATAGTGGATCAAACTCTAGTAAAAATGTTAATTTTAAAGATCCACTAGGCAGACCCAAGTCAGCAATGGCTTGGGTCCCTAAGAGAAACTAATTTCTCTTATTTGATGTGCAAGATGATCCACAAAAAGCGTTAAAGAACAAAGGAATTGTTGACAGTGGATGTTCCAAGCACATGACTGGGAACAAAGCCTACCTTGTTGAATATCAAGACTATAATGGTGGCCCTGTTGCTTTTGGAGGAAGTAAAGGTCAAATAACTGGTAAAGGTAAAATAATAACTGGAAAGTTAGATTTTGAGGATGTGTACTTTGTGAAAGAACTAAAGCAATTTAATCTCTAAACCGTGTCACAAATGTGTGACAAGAAGAACAAAGTTCTCTTCACAGACTCTGAATGTCTTGTGTTGTCTCCTGACTTTAAGTTGCCTGATGAAAATCAAGTATTACTTAGAGTCCCCAGACAAAACAATATGTATAGCTTCAACTTAGAGAACATTGTTCCT
Source organism: Tanacetum coccineum (assembly GCA_026074375.1). Taxonomy (NCBI): domain Eukaryota; kingdom Viridiplantae; phylum Streptophyta; class Magnoliopsida; order Asterales; family Asteraceae; genus Tanacetum; species Tanacetum coccineum. The sequence continues at coordinate 3,095 of BQNB010074498.1, read as the reverse complement.
ACTAGAGATTTAGCTTGTTTGATTGAAAAGGCCACAGTTGATGAATCTAACAAATGGCATAGAAGGCTAGGTCATGTAAATTTTAAAAATTTAAACAAACTTGTGAAGGGAAACCTTGTAAGAGGTTTACCTTCAAAGATTTTTCAAAATGACCACACCTGTGTTGCTTGTCAAAAAGGAAAGCAACACAAGGCCTCCTGTAAGGCCAAAGTAGTGAGCTCTATTAGTCAGCCCTTACAGCTTTTACATATGGACTTATTTGGACCCACATCTGTAAGGAGCATAAACCATAAGACTTATTGCCTTGTTATCACTGATGATTTTAGCAGGTTTAGTTGGGTGTTCTTTTTAAGAACTAAGGATGAAACTAGTGGAATCCTTAAGGACTTTATAAGATAAATTGAGAACCAATTAAATCAAAAGGTTAAAACTATTAGATGTGATAATGGTACAGAATTCAAGAATAGGGACATTATTGAATTCTGTGGGTCAAAAGGGATCAAGAGGGAATACAGTAATGCCAGAACTCCATAACAAAATGGAGTTGCTGAGAGGGAAGAAGGACCTTAATTGAGGCTGCTAGACAACAATGCTAGAGGAATCCTTTTTTACCTAACACTTTTTGGGCTGAAGCAGTTAGTACTGCTTGCTATGTCCTTAATAGGGTGTTAGTGACCAAGCCTCAAAACAAGACACCTTATGAACTTATAACTGGTAAAATACCAATCATAAGCTATATAAGACCTTTTGGGTGCCATGTGACCATCTTGAATACCATTGACCACCTAGGCAAGTTTGAAGAAAAGTCTGATGAAGGGTTTTTAGTTGGGTATTCTCTAAATAGCAAGGCTTTTAGGGTATACAATTTAGAAACCAAAAGGGTTGAAGAAAACCTGCATATAAACTTTTTAGAAAATAATTTAATGTTGCAGGGAAAGGACCTAATTGGCTATTTGATCTTGATTATTTCATGATTCAATAACTATTTAAACTGAAGAAATCAATCTAACCAAAAACTGAGGGTCAAAAGAAGCTATCATATTGCAGGTACACAAGTGCCAATATGGTCTTCTTATACTTCAACAGTCAAAAGCTCAGAAGCAAAGAATGAAGGTGAAAAGCCCAATAAGGATACTAGTTTAAAGACAAATGAGGAGCCAGTAGATCAGGAAGATCAAGCCTTTTTGGATGAGCTTGAAAGGCTTAAGAGACAAGAAAAGGAAGCTAATGATGTAGCTGAAGCTCTTAGAAAGGAGTTTACTCAAGATGCTGAGGATTTGCTTCTTCAAGCAGGAGTTGCTAGAGCTACCAGTAATAACACAGTTAATACTGCCAGCACACCAGTTAGTACTGCTAGTCCTTCAAGAGTTTTTAGTACTAATGGACCATCTTACCCTGATCTAACCAACTATGTTGACCAAGATGATTCTCAAATAACTGCTCTTGAGGATATTTATGACAATCAAAATGATGGTATTTTTACCAATGCATCTTATGATGATGAGGGTGCAGTGGCTGACTTTACTAATTTAGAAACCACTATGAATGTTAGTCCTATTCCCACATCAAGGATACACTCCATTCATCCTATAACTCAAATTCTTAGAGATCCAACCTCAGCAGTTCTGACAAGAAGCAAAGTGAACAAAAGTTTAGGAGCACATGCTTTTGTAAGCTATATTCAAAAGCAGAGAAGAAATAATCACAAGGACTTCCAGCATTGCTTGTTTGCTTGCTTCCTTTCATAGATTGAACCCAAGAAGATATCTCAAGCTCTTTAAGATGAAAGTTGGGTTGATGCTATGCAGGAAGAACTATTACAATTCAAAATTTAGAAAGTTTGGATTCTGGTTGACTTGCCTTTTGAGAAGAAGGCAATTGGGACAAAATGGGTTCACAGAAATAAGAAAGATAGAAGAGGTGTTGTTGTAAGAAATAAGGCAAGGTTGGTTGCCCAAGGATATAGACAAGAGGAAGGGATAGGCTATGATGAGGTTTTTGCTCCTGTGGCTAGGATTGAAGCCATCAGGATCTTTTTGGCCTTTGCTTCTTATATGGGATTCATAGTTTATCAGATGAATGTTAAGAGTGCCTTCCTGTATGGCACAATTGATGAGGAGGTGTATGTGTCTCAACCTCTAGGTTTTGTAGATCCTAAGTTTCCTAAGAAAGTCTACAAGGTTGTGAAAGCTCTATATGGTTTACACTAAGCTCCCAGAGCTTGGTATGCTACTTTATCCATTTTCTTGTTGAAGAATGGATACAGAAGAGGAACCATTGACAAGACTCTTTTCATCAAGAAGGACAAGAATGATATCATGTTGGTATAAGTTTGTGTGGATGATATTATTTTTGGTTCTACAAAGAGGTCTTGGTGTGATGAATTTGAGGCATTAATGAAGAGCAGATTTCAGATGAGTTCTATGAGAGAGCTCGCCTTCTTTCTTGGATTACAAGTCAAACAGAAAGAAGATGGTACTGAGATTCATATGCTTGCAGAGAGAAAATATCCACTCACGAAAGAAACACTTGAGAGGATGATGACTTTGAAGTTGATAGCTGAGTCTATAATGTTTGATGCAAATACAGAAGACGAACTTTGGCAGAATCAAGAAAGATGGAATCTTAAGAGCTGTAATTTCTATGAGAATTGTAGAGTTCATAACTTGACAATGGAAGATGGTACTGAGATTCATATGCTTGCAAAGAGATGATGACTTTGAAGTTAATAGCTGAGTCTGCAAGTGAAAGTGCTTATAATCTGCTTAGGTTTATTCAAAAGCTGATTGATGAATATGGAAGCTATGATGGAAGTTAGAAGGATCTTTAAGTGTTGAATTTAAAACCACACAACAAATGGTCATTAGTTCACCATGTCTAACAGACATCAAGAACTGGTTAGTCCAGAGCAAACGGCTTCTGGTAAAGACTTCTCAAATCCATTAATGGTTGATAGTTTGCCAAAAACTATATGGTTCTCAACTCACCATCCTTTACAGTAAAGAGTTGGCTAGTCCAAAGAAAATGGCTCTTGGTAAAGACATCTCAAATCCGTTGATAGTTGATAGTTTACTCAAAACTATATGGTTATCAAT
>BQNB010074497.1:0-31773 GCA_026074375.1 Tanacetum coccineum | reverse complement strand
TATTATATCATCTATCCCATCTATATTGCCCAATTTTATATAATTATTGCATTATTTGGTACTTAATTGCCTTAAAGTTGATAAATGCAGTAATTCATGAGTGTTTTGTGAATACATGCTAAAAGGCGCATAATTTAGAGCTAAAACGAAGATGTTTGAAGATTTCTAATTTTTGACCAATACGCCGTACCTAACAAAAGAGATACAGCGTATCAGCGCAAAGACTTCACAAGAAAACGCGTTTGACCAATTCCCAATACGGCGTATTCCTTCTGTCTCCATACACCGTATCCATGAAGATAACTATTCGAAGATACAGTAAATAAAGTAAATTAGGAATGATATCACTGATTGATTGAGAACGTAGCGCGCACTCCAAGGAATCCAGCTCAATACGCCGTATTGACCTATCTAGATACGGCTTATCGAGTCTTTTTCAGACACTATAAATAGAAGACTCAAAAACGAGTTTTCAGTGTGCAATATCATATTCCTAATACCATACTCATTAAAGACGAATTTTAGATGAGAAGATCAGCCACCAAGGTCAAGCATTAGCCACGACTCCGTAGAAGACATCGTGTAATTTTTACACTCTTAATCGTTCAATTTTAATTGTTTGATTATGCTTGTATAATTACAATGGTTGTGGGCCAATACCCTCGGGTATTAGCCATCTTAATGAAAGTTCAATGTTTGGGTTGTTTTAAAATCGATTTCTTAATTTATCGATTGATTGTTTTATTATGTTTATACTTATACTTGTTTATTGTGTTTGAATATAGCGACCTATCATTCAACTGGATTATGTGATACGGACCAAGTAATCTTAGATTACCGGGATAGCTCATCCATATCGTGTTTCTATTACTGGACCATATAGTATCGCAATAACGTTCATCTTTTTCTTTTAATTTATGAGCTTAGTTTGACAGTAGGTGAACCCGTTTTTTTTATGTTTCAGTAATCATGCTCTTATTTTAATTGACAAATATTGGATAATGGACTACTTTGTTTATAAAACTACGTTTCAACACATTTATGTGGGGTAAAGGTACCCGTTAGGCTTGGGTTTTAAACAGGATCACCAATGTTTAATTCCACTAAGATAGATTATAATTTAAACTAAAGGATGATTATGCGGAATGCGTTTATTGTTGTCAAGATTAATAGTGTCTAGGTCATTAGGGATGATGTCACTACCTAGTCTTTAAGATTGATATGACTCTTCAGATAACGTAATCTATTGCATAAAACAAACAAACCAGCATTGAACCGGATTTAATATGGCTAATACAGTTTTCTATCATTTGGCTTATACCGCTTTTCTATCTTCTAATCTTCTTCTTTTGTGTTTATTGTCTATTGAATTGATATTTGTATCCACCAAACCTGTGCCAGTCTCTCAGGCTGAAAAAAACATCCATATCATTAGACAACGTACATAGCATTGGTTTAACCAGTAAATAGACTAATTAAAATACTGATAGATACTGGATTAATGTTCCATCTTAGTGTTTACAACCTTACTTATCGCGAACTCCATCTTATAATAAAACCAGGGGGAACACTGTCTGTTATAAGTGTTGTTTTAGGTTTGTTAGCTAAATATAAATTTAAAATTTGATAATTAAATAATTGACCTTACACGACAACACATCAGGTTTTTTGGCGCCGTTGTCGGGGAGTGAATTAATTAAACCTTATTCTTATTAGTATTTCTAACCATTAACTAATTTAGTTTAGTGTATTCTAATTATTTAATTCTGTTTGTATTTATTCACATTGTGTGTTTAAATTGTTTGTTTAAATTCTCGCATTTAATCGTTTTTAATAGTATTCTGTTCTGACTCGTGACCTGATACATCGTACCCACCAGTTGGATACGACCTATCAAACCTTCTACCCAGAACAGCGTATTGAATTATACAGTCTAAACGGCGTATCTGTTCTTCCAAAATAATACGGCGTATTCTGAGAACTCAATACGGCGTACTGACATTCAAACTGACATCCTTTTTTTCCCCCTTAAACCCCTATACCCAACGCAATTCAAACTAATTGAGTATGACGTATTTATCATCTGATACAACAACAATTTGAAAAGCATCGCGTTTAAAACTTCATTGTCTTACTAACATTTTACTCCATATTTGAGAAAGTAGCAATTATTGGTTATGACTCTGGACAATGGAAAGCTTCGACGACACAAAGAAGTGGGATGATGAGCATACTAACTCACCAATGATCACAAATTCCAAACTAGAAATGGTAAAGTCCTATGTGATGAATTCTTGGAAATTATTACAGTTAAAACTCCTTTAATGGCATAGATGCAGGGGATGTTGTTGACCATATTACAAAGGTGCTCGAAAAAACCTAAAGACTAATCTAATAACATACTAGATGAGAGAGAAAGAGAGGTGATTCTAAAGAGAGAGTGGGTTGGATGAACATTTAGAGAGAGAAAGTAAACATAGAAATTAAATGCATAAGTGTGTGAAAAAAATGAACAACCAACCACCTCTCCATTGCATGGAGAGGTGTATTTATACCCTATTGGCCGGCCATGGATGGGCTTAATATGGGCTTTCCATGGCTTTTTCCTAACTTTGGCCCAATTAGATTAAATACATTACATTTGACTGACTATAGGCTTTGACTAACTATTACTGGAAGTGACCGATACCTTTTGTGTTTCTAACAATCTCCCCCTAAGGGATGTCACTCCAATTTACAAAGACTTAATCCTAGCATACAATGCTTTTAACTTTAGTCTTGAGCTCGTAGTCTTTAACTTGTGAATTGATGTAGTGATCATTGACTTTAGGCTTGAGCTTGTTCCTTTATCTTGTCTTGAATGTGAAAATGTGATCTTGAGCTCTGTTTGGAGTTATGTTTTACTGACCTTAGATACTGTTTGTGATAGTTAGTTAGTACTGCCAGTACATCTGTTAGTACTAGTAGTAGAGTTAGTACTGTTAGGTATTGCTAGCATATATTAGTTAGTACTGTTAGGAGATATGCATGAGTTATATTAGGAATAGATATGCATTATCTCTTCACACGGTTTGTAATCCCATTAGGGTTTCCTTGGTATATAAAAGGAACCCTACGGCACTAGTTAGATATACAGTTTCACATATTTCTTCATGTTTTGTATTTTGTAACTAGCAGGATTAATAGTAATCAAAGTTCTGTTTTATTCATTGTTCTTCTTAGTAGTATAAGTTAGTTTCCGCATAACTTATATTGTTCATAGTCATTGTTTCTCTTGTAGTTAGTTTGGATCTATCCAGATTGGTTATCACCTTTAACAGACTAGAAAGATTTATTCAGATTGGGATCAAAAAGTGGTATCAGAGCTTGTTGAAGAAAAGACTGATGAAGGGGTTTTAGTTGGGTATTCTCTAAATAGCAAGGCTTTTAAGGTATATAATTTAGAAACTAAGATGGTTGAAGAAAACATGCATATAAACTTTTTAGAAAATAAACCTAACGTTGCAGGGAAAGGACCTAATTGGCTGTTTGATCTTGATTATTTAACTAATTCAAAGAATTATCAGCCTGTTACTGCAGAAAAATAAAGCTAACAAAATGAGGTCTCAAAAGAAGCTAATCATAGTGCAGGAAATTATTCATGAAATGGAAGCTGTACCTGCTCAGAATTCTTTGTTATTATGCAATTATGGTCTTCTATACTCAAACGTAGAGCTCAAAAGCAAAGGATGAGGTGAAAGCTAATGGAGGATACTGGTTTCAATGACAACACGAGGAGCCAGTAGATAGGACTGATCCAAGCCTTTTTGGAGGGCTTAAATGGCCTTAAAAAGACAAGAAAAGGAGGCTAATGATGCAGCTGAAGCTTTTAGAAAGGAGTTTGCTCAATGTGAGAATTTGCTTCTTCAAGCAGGAGCTGCTAGAGCTACCAGTACTAACACAGTTAATACCGTTAGCACACCAGTTAGTACTGTCAGTCCTTCAATAGTTTTTAGTGCTGGTGGACCATCCTACCCTAATCTAACAACATATGACCAAGATGATCTCATATACATGCTCATATGGATATCTATGACAATACAAGTAATTTGATTTTACCAATCGCATCCTATGTTGCATGAGAGTATGCAGTAGCTGATTTACTAATTTAGAATCACTGTGAATGTTAGTTTCTTATTCACATCAAGGATACACTACTATTCATCCTTCAACTCAAATTCTTGGAGATCCAACCTTAGCAGTTCAGACAATGAGCAAAGTGAATAGAAGTTCAAGAGCACATGCTTTTGTAAGCTATATTCAAAAGCAGAGAAAGACAATAATCACAAGGATTTCTAGCACTGCTTGTTTGCTTGCTCCTTTCTTAGATTTGAATTCCCAGAAGATATCTCAAGCTCTTGAAGATGAAAGTTAGGTTGATGCTATGCAGGAAGAGACTGAATGCAATTAACGAATGCATTAAAGTTTAGATTCTGGTTGACTTTGCTTTTGGGAAGAAGGCAAATTGGGACAAAATGGGTTTAGCAGGAAAAAGAAGGTGGAAAGAGGTGTTTGTAGTTAGAAATAAGGAAGATTGGTTGGCCCATGGTATTTAGATAAGAGGATGGGATAGGGCTATGATGGGTTTTGCTCCTATGGGTAGGATTTAAGCTCATTTGGATCTTTTTGGCTTTTTTCTTGTATGGGATTCATATTAATTAGATGGATGTGAAGAGTGCCTTCTTGTTTGGCACAATTAATGAGGAAGTGTGTGTGTCTCAAACTCCAGTTTATAGTTCCTAATTTCCAAAGAAGGTATACAAGGTTGTGAAAGCTCTGTCTGGTTGTACCACAAGCTCCTAGAGGCCTTGGTCAAGCTACTTTATCTACCTTTTGCTGAAGTGTAGGATACAAAAGAGGAACATTGTAAAGACTTTTTTCATCAAGGAAGGAAAGAATGGATATCATTGTTAGTACAGGTTTACGTAGATTATTTTAATTTTTGGTTTACAAAGAATCTTGGTGTATTGAATTTGAGGCAATTGACGAAGAGCAGATTCAGTTCAGTTCTATAGGATGAGATCACCCTTCTTCTTTAGATTACAGGTCCAGCAGAAAGAAGATGGTATTTTTATAAGTCAGGATAAGTATGTTGCAGAGATCCTGAAGAAGTTTGATTTTGCTAATGTAAAGACTGCCAGTACTCCAATTGAGACCCAAAAACCCTTGATCAAGGGTGAGGAAGCTACTGATGTGGATGTACACCTTTATAGATCCATGATTGGCTCTTTAATGTACTTGACTGCTTCTAGGCCTGATATTATGTTTGCAGTCTGTGCTTGTTCTAGGTTTCAGGTAACTCCAAAGACCTCCCATCTAAATGCTGTGAAGAGAATCTTTAGGTACCTAAAGGGCAAACCCAAACTGGGCCTTTGGTATCCTAGAGTGTCATCATTTGACCTAGAAGCTTACTCAGATAGTGACTATGCTGGAGCAAATCTTGACAGGAAATCCACAACAGGAGGTTGTCAATTTCTTGGCAGGAGACTTATTTCATGGCAATGCAAGAAGCAGACAATTGTGGCTACTTCTACTACAGAGGCAGAATATGTTGCTGCTGCCAACTGCTGTGGGCAAGTTTTGTGGATTCAAAATCAAATGTTAGACTATGGGTTCAATTTTATGAACACAAAGATCTACATTGATAATGAGAGTACTATATGCATTGTAAAGAATCCAGTATTTCACTCCAAAACAAAGCATATTGAAATTAGGCACCACTTCATTAGGGATGCTTATGAGAAGAAACTTATCCAGGTGCTAAAGATTCACACTGATGACAATGTAGCTGATCTTTTAACCAAAGCTTTTGATGTTAGCAGGTTCAATTTCTTGATTGTTAACATTGGAATGATCAATCAATAGGCTGCATTAGTTAAGGGGAGGCAAGTTGATTTGTTGTACAGTTTGTATGAAGTGTTCTGTGAGCAGAAGAATCTTGACGATGGTGATGTTTTTCATAGAGTTATTTGGGTTCCAGAGAGTAATTGGAAAGAGCTATCGATGGTACTAAAGAACTCTTGTTGCCAGACTTGTTCAATTTTTGGTTAACAAAAGTTAGTACCGATAGGCTTATAGTTAGTACCGACAGTTATAGTTTGTACCGCTATAAAGCCGTTGGAGAAAATACCGCCAAGGGTCTAAAGTGTAAATTGTAACGGTTTCTTTGATCTTGGGTTTGTTCAACCTATATAAACCCATCTCAATTGCACAATTTACTCACATAATATCTCTTAATCGCTCTCTTCTAAACAACCCTAATCTTTTAATCACTAACAACCATCAATTCGTCAAGAATGGCTGCTCTTAAATCATGCCCTAAACACAACATAAGAGAAGACTGATGGGAATGCTGAGTTCCATGAGATTATAGACTTTCTTACACGAAGCTCAATTCACTATGCTCTCACTGTAAGTCCTGTAGTCTCTACTACCTTTGTTGAACAGTTCTGGATGTCCGCTAAATCCAAAACAATCAACAATGTTAGGTATATTACTGCCACAGTTGTTGGCAAGCCTATGACTATCTCAGAGCCATCAATAAGAAGTGATCTTCTTTTTGATGATGCTGATGGGATAGATACTTTGAACAATCAGGCTATATTTGATACTATTCAGCTAATGGGGTATGAGGGGGACCTAACTGTCTTAACATTTAACAAAGCCCTATTTTCACCTCAATGGAAATTTCTTTTTCATACCATGAATCAATGCGTAAGTTCTAAAAGCACTTCTTAGGATCAAATTCCCACTAATATTGCCACAGCAGTGATTTGTTTGGCAACTAATCAAAAATACAATTTTTTCAAATTAATTTTTGTTGGTATGATGAGACACTTGGATGCAAAGAAAAAGTTTGTCATGTATCCAAGATTTATTTTAGTCTTTTTGGCTAAACAGTTAAAGAATGTGCCTGTCCCTTTAGATCACTTCCCTATTAATACCCTGACTAGTAAGGTTTTGTCATTTATGGTTAAAAAGGGTAAAAACTTTTCAGGGAATGTCACACCATTATTTGACTTTATGTTAGTTCAACCAACAGAGGATGAGGGTGAAGCTTTAGAAAGACCATCTGAATCCCAACCAATACCATCTCCTACTCACCCAAGTGAAGACCAACCTGAGTCACAGCCTGACCCATCTCCTAGACCCTCTTCTTCTATCCCTATTCCTGATTCCAATCCAGAAGGTTCTGGTGGGAATCATGGAGGTCAGTCATCCTGTGATAAATCCCTATCAGGGAATGAGGATGGCCTGACAATCCAAAGTGTATATAATCTTTGTGTATCTTTGTGTAAACAGGTCATAATTCAAGCTAAAGAAATCAAAGATTTGAAGGCACAGCTCAAGAAGCTTAAGAAGAAGGACAGAGCTGTGTTTACACACCACAAAGCTTGGATGAAGAGTGTTTCCATAAAGACAAGATTGGCAGGGAAGAAATCTATGCAGAAAAAGTAGATGCAGAAAGCGTCTGTATCTAAACAGGGGAGGAAAACTGCCAAATCTAAACCAATTGCACACAAGGATCAAGCTTTTGATGATGCTTTTGATGATCTTGATGATCTTGATGCACTGGATTACATGGAGGCTAAGGATGCTCATAATGAAAAGGGAGTAAGTACTGAAGATCAAGTTAGTACTGTTAATCCAGATGAAGTGTTGGGAATTATGTTTTCCTAACTTAGTACCGACAGTATTAATAGTTAGTACTGATAGTTATAGTTAGTACTGATAGTACAAAATGTTAAGTACTGATCAGTTAGTTAGTACCGATAGTAGAAATTAGTTAGTACCGTTTAAGAGATATGTATGAGATATTTTAGGAAAAGATATGTATTATCTTTTACGCGTTTTGTAAGCCTGTTAGGGTTTATCCTTGGTCTATAAAAGGATCCCTCTTGGCATAGTTAGATACACGATCTCAATACATCTCATACAAATCATATCTCATAGTTAGTAATCTGTAATCACTCAAAGCAGATTAATAGAAAATATTATTTAGTTTTTCATTGTTCTTCTTAGTACTTGTGTTAAGATTCCGCATTAACACATAGTATTCATAGTCAGTGTTTCTATATAGTCAAACTGTATTTATACATCTTGGCTATCATCCTTTATAGGCTGCAGAGATCTATTCAGTTTGGGACTCACAAGTGGTATCAGAGCCTGTGAGAAACTCTGAGTAAGAAGAACAAACAAATCCAGTTATACATCTCCATCCTACAAATCTAAACATGTCTGGATCACAAGATGAAATTCCACCACCACCACCACCTCCACCATCATCATCACAAACACCAACACAACAAACTCCTCATACAGTATCAACCATCAAACTGCCTATTCTCAAAAAGGGAGAATATGATATATGGGCCATGAAAATGGAACATTATTTGGCTCATACAGACTATCCAATCTGGGAGGTTATACAAAATGGGAATGGTCCTGTATCAATCACTACAGATACATTAGGACAAATTAAGGTTTTGCCTCCTAGAATAGCAGAAGAGATTGTAGCTAGAGAAAGAGAAAGAAAAGCAAGGACCACCTTGCTTAAGGCCCTACCAGAAGATCATCTTGCTAAGTTCTATAAGATGACTGATGCAAAAGAAATGTGGGATGCCATCAAATCTAGATTTGGTGGAAATGACGAATCCAAGAAGATGCAAAAGTATATTTGAAGCAACAGTTTGAGGATTCTCTATATCCAACAAGCAAGGGCTTCACAAAGGCTATGACAGGTTCCAAAGTCTTCTAAGTCAGTTAGAGATTCATGGAGCAGGTGTATCTACTGAGGATGCTAATCAAAAATTCCTAAGATCTCTACCTTCTGCCTGATCATAAGTTGCCTTGATAATGAGGACAAAACCAGGAGTAGACAGTTTAAGTTTTGATGATTTGTTACAATAACTCAGCTCTCGCTCGCGCACGCGCGCGCTGCCTGTGATATAAAGGCTTATTGTATCATCATCTCTAGCCCATAAAATGTAGCTTTTTGTCTCTGAGAAAAACCAAACAGTCCCTAATGAAGTAGTACTTATAGTGTTCCCAATCTGTCTGGTCAAAACATAACTTCTGAACAACTTCTTAATACTCAATTTTGACTAATCAATCTAGCTGTTCCTCATATGGTTCATGAGGATTTGGGACAGTTGATGAATAGGACCTTGAAGAAATAGGACTTGAAGTGGCAAATGTGGCCATCGAATTCTCACTATGAGAATGAATTTTTTTTCAAGAAGATGGTTTGAAGCTACAATTTGATGCAAAAGAACATGTTGGCTTTGATAAAACCAAAGTGGAATGCTACAATTGCCATAAAAACCATTGGCATTTTGCAGGAGAGTGTAGAATCAAGGGAACTCAATATAACAGGAGGAATGCATGGAATTCTAGAAACAAGGATGGGAGCAGAACTGGACAAAAGGAGGATTCTAAAGCATTGGTAACAATTGATGGAGAAGGTGTGGATTGGACAAATCATTCATAAGATGAAGATTATGCTTTGATGGCGTTGCTAAAAGCTCTGGACTCAGACACAGAGGTAATTCTTGTTCAAACTAACTGTAAAGAGTCTTATGTTATCTTTAAAAAAATCTATATGATTGCTCAGAGGAGAACAACTAAGTGATGCATGCACTAGAAATAAAGGCCTCATTCTCAAGGTCTTAAGAAAGTTAAAGCACAGTTGTTGCTCTCATCAAAAGACAACTTTGGATGAACAAAAGATAAAGTTTATGAAAATAGTCTTTGATGTTAAAACAGTTGTTCTCACATACCATAAGAATATTATTAGCGAAGCTAATAAAGCAAAAAGAAGATTTAAAGCTAAAGTAGAAAAATGGCATAATTCTTCTAAAAATCTTAGTAAACTGCTAAATACCCAAAGGAGTGCTAATGATAAGTTTGGGCTTGGGTATGGGGATCACAGATATGATGGTATTTTGAGCTATGAAAATGAAATATTGCAAAGTGTTTTTATGAATAAAGAAAGTGAGTTAGAAAACCAACCTTTATATGATAGGTTTGTTACAACAGAAGGAATGCATGTTGTACCCCCACCCATGACAGGAAATTATATGCCCTTTGGACCTGAAATTGAAGTAGATTACTCACAATTTACATATGGTCCAAAACAGACTCAACCTAGTGAATCTGAATCACAATCAAGTGAATTTGATATCTGTGAATCTAACATTAGTGCACTGAACTCTTCTGAATTGTGTCTGAACCCGGTTGTCAATAAGTCTAATGCTAGGAATGCAATCCTAAGGTCTGGTCTGATGCTCCTATCATTGAGGAGTATGAATCAGATACTGAAGATGAGTGTGTGTCTATACCAACAATAAACAAGAAACACTAGTTTTGATAACCAGCAAGTAAAAAACTCTAGGAAAATGTTTAAGAGTGTCATTTCACTCATAGGGATATGGGTTTACTGAAAGAGCATGTTTTGTTTGTGGTAGTTTTAGTCATTTAATAAGAGATTGTGATTATCATGGAAAAATGGCTAAACATGATGAACTGACCAAACAAAAGATATCTAAGGGTAATGGTTCAGGGGAGAGGAAACCAACATGGAACAATGTGCAAAGGGTTAATAAACAAAACCAATTTGTTCCACTAGCAGTACTATCTAGAACTGATAGAAATCCAGTTAATACTGCTAAAGCTAGCGGTACTAACAAGTTTAGTACTGCTAGGCAAAGTTTTAACAAACAGACAGTACTAACTAATACTGTTCTGAAAGTTAATACTGATAAGCCCATAGTGAATGAAGTTAGACCAGGAAATGTTTTTTATAAAACTCATTCATTCTCCTCAAGGCCTTTCAACAGAACAACAGTACTAAGAATAGATTTTTCAAAACAAAAGGTTTATACCGCTAAGGTAAAACAAGTTAGTACTGTTGAGGGTAATGGGGACACTGCTGTTAAGTCCTCAGCAGGTTGTAATTGGAGAACTCAAAAATATAATATTCTCTCCAAATACAATGGTGGATCTAGTTTTAGAAATTGTTCAACTTTCATAGATCCACTAGGCAGACTCAAGCCTAAACAGGCTTGGGTCCCTAAGAGAGTCTAATCACTTTCTTTTAATGTGCAGGATAATCCACATAGAACTTTAAAGAATAAAGGAATTGTTGATAGTGGATGTTCCAGGCACATGACAGGTAACAAGGCCTATCTTGTTGATTTTCAAGATTTTAATGGTGGCCCTGTTTCCTTTGGAGGTAGTAAAGGTTATATTACTAGTAAGGGTAAAATAAAAACTGGTAAGTTAGATTTTGAAGATGTAAGCTTTGTGAAAGAACTTCAGCATTTTAATCTCTTTTTTGTGTCACAAATGTGTGACAAAAAGAACAAAGTTCTGTTTACTGAATCTGAATGTCTTGTTTTGTCTCCTGATTTTAAGTTACCTGATGAAAATCAGATATTACTTAAAGTCCCCAGACAAAACAATATGTACAGTTTCAATTTAGAGAACATTGTTCCTTTAGGAGGGAGGAGGCGTTGTTGTCAGGAAATCAAGCAAGGTTAGTTGCGCAGGGCATAGAAAGAGGAAGGTTAATAGCCTTGATGTGGGTTTTTGCTCTTGTGGCCTGAATTGAAGCCATTAGGATCTTTTTAGCCTATTGCCTTTACATGGGATTCATATCTATCAATATGGATGTAAAAAGTGCTTCCTTTATGGCAAATTAGATGAGGAGGTATATGTGTCTCAAACCACAGGTTTTCTAGATCCTAAATATCCTAAAGAAGGTCTCAAAGTGGTAATAAGCTCTCTATGGGTTACAAGCAAGTCCCAGAGCATGGTATGCTACTTTATCTACTTTCTTGTTGGAAAGATTGGTACAAAAGAGGACCATTGACGAAAAATTCTCTTCATAAAGAAGCCAAAACATTATATAAATCATAACTAGTTCAAAGTTTATGTGGATGATATCATCTTTGGTTATACAAGAATCTTGGTGTTGTGATGGAATTTGATGCATTAAGAAGAGTTAGATTCAGGTGAGTTCTATGGAGAGCTCTTATTTTCTTTCTTGGATTACATAGGTCAAAACAAGAATGCAAATGGTATTTTTATAAGTCAAGATAAATATGTGGGCAGAAATAGAAGAAGTTTGACTTTGTCAATGCTAAGACTGCTAGTACACTATTTAGAATCTCAGATGCCCTTTAGTCAAGGATGGAGGAAGCCAGGATGTGGATGTTATCTTTATAGGTCCATTGATTGGTTCTTTAAGTATTGACTGCTTTAGGCCTGATATTATGTTTGCAGTCTGTGCTTTTTGTTCTAGGATTTAGGGTCACTTCAAAAGTCTTCCCATCTAAGTGCTGTCAAGAGAATTTTTAGATATCTAAAGGGCAAACCCAAACTGGGCCTTTGGTATCCTAGAGTATCTACATTTGACCTGGAATCCTACTCAGATAGTGACTATACTGGAGCAAATCTTGACAGGAAATCCACAACAGGAGGTTGTCAGTTTCTTGGGCAGGGACTCATCTTTGGCGATGCAAAAAAAGAGACCATTGTGGCTACTTCTACTACAGAGGCAGAATATGTTGCTGCTGCAAACTGTTGTGGGCAAGTTTTGTGGATTCAAAATCAAATGTTAGACTATGGGTTCAATTTCATGAACACAAAGATCTACATTGATAATGGGAAAAGCACCTTTGAATTATAAGAATCCAGTATATCATTCCAAAACAAAGCTTATTGCTATTAAGCACCACTTCATAAGGGCTATGCTTATGGAAAAGGAAACTTATCCAGGAGCTTAAATCACACTGATGACAATGTAGTGATCTACTCACAAGGCAAATTTGTTGTTAGCAGGTTCCAGTTTCTTGGTTGTTTTATTGGGATGTTAAATCATAAGCGCAATTGGTTAAAGGGAGGTAATATGATGTGTTGTATAGTTTGTATGCAGTGTTAG
Source organism: Tanacetum coccineum (assembly GCA_026074375.1). Lineage (NCBI taxonomy): Eukaryota > Viridiplantae > Streptophyta > Magnoliopsida > Asterales > Asteraceae > Tanacetum > Tanacetum coccineum. The sequence goes on along the minus strand of BQNB010074497.1, from coordinate 18,791 downwards.
TCTGAAGAAAACATGGTTAACCATAACTGATGCATTCGAGGTTCGTGGGATTTCTGAGAGTCAATGAGAAAAGGTTTTTATGGTACTAAGCATGACTGTACCTACATTGTTCATTTTTGGTTGGCAACAGTTCAGTACGACAGTGCAAGTTAGTACCGTTGGTCAAGTTTGTACTGCAATAAAGAGTTGAGGAAAAAATTACCGCCAAGGGTACAAAGTGTTAAATTGAAAAATTTCTTGAAATTAGGTTCTTAAAACCTATCTATAACCTCATTCTAAATTGCACACCTTACTCCTTACGTATAAACCTCTCAAATACTTTCATTTATACAAGCCCTAATATCTCTCTCAACGATGATCACTCTTTCGAATACAATGGTTGTTCTTGAATCGTGCCCTAAGCACAATATGGTCGCATATCTAGAGAAGACTGATGGGAATGCCGAGTTTCATGATATCATTGATTTTCCTTATGCGCAGTTCCCCCATATTAATCATGCCTCTCACTGTAAGTCAGTAGTTTCTACTATATTTGTTGAACAGTTTTGGAAGTCTGCTAAGTTCAAAAATCTAATCAACAATGTTAGGCACATTACTACCAAAGTAAGTAGCTGGGCAAGCCTGTGTCTTCTTGAAGCATCAATAAGAAGTGATCTTCTTTTTGATGGATGCTATGGGATAGACTCACTACTAATCAGGCTATAATTGTTGGCTATACAGGCTTCTTCGGGGGTATGAGGGGATTTTTTTAACAGGTGTTAAACATTTAACAAAGCTTTGTTTTCACCCCAATGGAGATTTCTTTTTTCATTACAATGAATCATGCATTAGATTTAAAAAGCACCTATTGGGATTAAATTCTCATAATATTGCCATGCAGTCATTTGCTTACGTTCTAATCAGAAGTTAATTTTACTAAATTAATTTTGATGGTATGATTAGACATTTAGATGCAAAAAAAGTAGTTTGTCATGTACCCACATTTTTTTTCAATCTTTTTTAGATTAAAACAAACTAGCCAATGTAATTGTACCTTTAGATTATTTTCCTGTAAATGCTTTGACAAGTAAAGTTTTTTTCTTTTATGGTTAAAAAGGGTAAACCATTTCTCAAGAACACGTCACCCCTTTATTTGCTTCTATGTTGGTACAACCAACTAAGGATGAGGGTGCCCCTTCAGAAAGACCATCTGAAGTACAACTTATACCCTCTCCTACTTACACTAGTGAAGTACCTCTTGTGCCACAGACTAACCCATCTCCTACTTACTCTAGTGAAGTACCTGTTGAATCTTTTTAGATAAACAACTAGAAAATGTACCTGTACCTTTAGATCATTTTCCTGTAAATGCCTTGACAAGTAAAGTTTTTTTTTATGGTTAAAACGGGTAAACATTTTTCAGGGAATGAGGGTGAAATGACACTCCAAAGTGTCTATGATCTTTGTATCTCTTTGTGTACACAGGTTTCAGATCAAGCCAAGGCAATTCAAAAATTGAAGGCACAGATCAAGAAGCTCAAAAAGCAAGCCAAACCTATTATCACACACCACAGAGCATGAATGAAGAGTGTCTCCTTGAAGCAAAGATTGGCAGGAAAGAGATCTTTAAAGAAACAATGGATGCAAAGAGAGTCTGTATCCAAACAGGGGAGGAAGTCTGCCAAAGGTGAACCTTCAGTTCATAAAGATCAATTATTTGATGAGATTCCTGAAGATTCATTGGATTATATGGAGACTGAGGATGCTCAAGATGTGGGGAGGACAAGAGATGTAGTGGATGAAGAGAAGGAGAATGCTGAAGATGTACTTAGTACTGAAGATGTACTTAGTACTGCTCAACAAAAGGTTAGTACTGACAAGGAAAAAGTTAGTACTGACAGACCAATAGTTAGTACTGACGGATCCAAAGTTAGTACCGACAAGGAGAAAGTAAGTACCGACAAGGAGAAAGATAGTACCGGTAGAACAGATGAAGGTACTGATGGTCAAACTGAAGGAGGAAGGGCTACTCAAGCTACTCAAACTACTCGAATACCTACTTCTACAATCTTTGGAGATGATGAAACAATAGCTCAGGTTCTTCTCAACATGAGCCAAGCCAAAGCAGTGTCAAGAGAGAAGGAGAAAGGAGTAGAATTTAAGGATGTTGAAGAGACTGAGAGACCTAGGCCTACTTCAACAAGATCACTTTTGACATTAAAGCCTCTTCCAAAGATTGATCCAAAAGACAAAGGGAAAAAGAAAATTGAAGAGGAAGATGAGTCTGAAAGTGAATCTGATGGTATTCCTGAAGCTGAAAAGAAGTTTAAGCAGCTTGCCAGTGATGAAGAAATGGCTAGGAAAGTGCAAGAAGAATGGGAAGGTGAAGAGGAAAGAAAAAGATTAGCTGAAGAAGAAGCTACCAATGATGCTCTCATAAGAAATTATGATGACATAAAGGCAAGAATTGAGGCTGATAGACTTCTTGCTGAAAAGCTTCAAGAAGAAGAAAGAGAGCAATTTACAATAGAAGAAAGAGCAAAATTCCTTCATGACACAATTGCTGCTCAAAGAAAATTCCTTGCTCAACAAAGATCAAAAGATATCAGGAACAGACCACCTACAAAGAATCAAATGAGAAATCAAATGATGACCTACTTGAAGCATGTAGGAAACTTCAAGCATTCTAATTTGAAAACCAAGAAGTTTGAGGAAATACAAGCTTTGTATGAAAAGATTAAGAGGTCAGATGAAGATTTTATTTCTATTGGGTCTGCTGAAGATGAAAGATAGATAAAAAAGATGAATGAAAAAGGAATTGATTCTTCTAAGAATGAAAGTGTCAAGGAGGAGGATAAAGAAGAAGAAGGTACTAAGAAAAGAAAGGGTGGTCATATCAAAATGATTGCAAGGAAAAAGGCAAGAAAACAATCTGATGTTGACAGTGATGATGAACATAAAAAATTCCTGAAGATTGTTACATTTGAGAGTATCTTAGATAGTGAGATAATGGAGAAGAAATTAGTTATTGCTAGATTAAACAAGGTATTATCACCAGATGGAGATTATCTTGTTATCTATAAAGCCAATGGGAATTTCAGGGCATTCAACTATCTCATGGAGGTACTTTATATTTTTGATAGGCAATATCTATTTCATTTGTATGACTTGATGAGGGAGCAGTACTCAGAAGTTACATTAGATGGATATGTATTGATTCTTTGGGGAGACTTGAAGATTATGATGGAATCCTCAATAGAAGGAAATGAACAAAGTGACTTCTAGAGTGGTCAACAAGATTGGAAGATTGTCACATGGGGGTTGTATGAATCTTGTGGAGTCTGCATACTAGAATTTGAGGATGGTATAGTTATTCATATGTTGGTTGAAAGAAGATATCCTCTTTCCAAAGATTTATTGCAAAGGATGCTTGATCTTGGTTTGGAAGTTGAAAGAGAAAGTTCTGCTGCGCTTGATTTGATGAGATTTATTAAGCAACAAATAGATGAAGAATAATGTTGTGAATGGAATTGAGAAGGGTTTGAGTGTTGGCTAATCACCACACAACAAATGGTCATCAGTTCACCATGCTTAACAGGCATAAGAACTGGCTAGTCCATAAGCAAACGGCTTGTGGTAAAGACTTCTCAAATCCGTTTATGGTTGACAATTTACCAAAAATTGTAGGGTTTTCAACTCACCTTGCTTTATTGGTGAAGAGTTGGCTAGTCCAAGATCAAACAGTTCTTGGTAAAGACTAATCAAATCTGTTGATAGCTGATAGTTTGCTAAAAACTATATGGTTTATCAATGCACCATGTTATGGCAATGAAGCATTGGCTAGTCCAAAAGCAAACGGTATTTGGTAAAGACAAATCAATTCCGTTGATGGTTGACAGTTTACCAAAAACTGTATGGTAATTAACTCACCATGTTTTTAAAATGAAGAGTTAACTATCCCAGAGCAAACGGCTACTGGTAAAGGAACATCAAATCCGTTAATGGCTGGTAGTTTGCCAAAAACTACAAAGCCAACTTAGTTGGATTGTTGCTGAAAAGATGTTGCTGTGTTGCTGAGAAGACAAAGTTGCTGCTGAAGATGGATAGTGTTTAAAAGATCAAGAGATAATAAAGTGTTTGGATACATCCTCTAAGAGCTTAAGAAGATAAATCTGAAGAAACATGAAGTTAAAAGAGTTCAACATTCATGTTTAAGGGAGGATTGTTAGGATTTATGTTTTCCTAACTTAGTACCGACAGTACAAATAGTTAGTACTGATAGTTATAGTTAGTACTGACAGTACAAAATGTTAAGTACTGATCAGTTAGTTAGTACCGTTAGTAGAAAATAGTTAGTACCGTTTAAGAGATATGTATGAGATATTTTAGGAAAAGATATGTACGCGTTTTGTAAGCCTGTTAGGGTTTATCCTTGTTCTATAAAAGGATTCCTATTGGCATAGTTAGACATAGTCAGATATACAAGCTTAATACATGTCATACAATCATATCTCATAGTTAGTAATATGTAATTACTCAAAGCAGATTAATAGAAATTATTATTTAGTTTTTCATTGTTCTTCTTTGTACTTGTGTTAAGATTCCACATTAGCACATAGTATTCATAGTCAGTGTTTCTATATAGTAAAACTGTATTTATACAACTTGGCTATCATCCTTAATAGGTTGCAGAGGTCTATTCAGTTTGGGACTCACAAAGACCAAATGGAAAGCTAATCTACAATTCCATTATGAATGGTCCATATGTCAGATGAATGATTCCTGAACCAGGTGATGCAGACCATGAAGTTCCTGTCAACGAGACCTTTCATGAGCAGACAGATGATGAACTCACTGAGAAGGAGCTTAAACAGGTTGAAGCCGATGATCAAGCCATTCAGACTATTCTTCTCGGTCTTCCTAAAGACATCTATGCTGCTGTTAATAGTTGTGAAACTGCTTAGAAAATCTGGTTACGTGTTCAACAAATGATGAAAGGTTCTGATATTGGTATTCAAGAGAAAAAGGATAAGTTGTTTAATGAATGGGAAATGTTTACTTCTACTAATGGGGAATCGATTGAGTCTTACTATCATTGTTTCTCAAAGTTGATGAATGATTTTAAGAGAAACAAACATTTTCCAGAAAAGATCGCCAGCAATCTCAAGTTCCTAAAAAACTTACAACCAGAATGGAGTCGACATGTTACCATTGTTCATCAAACAAAGGACTTACATACAACAGATTACACTCAATTGTATGATTTCTTAATATACATCCAAAAGGAGGTAGATGATCTAAGAGCAGAACGACTTGCTAAAACACATGATCCGTTGGCACTCATGGCAAATTCCAACAATCCTTTCAATTATCTAGTATTTCATCAAGATCAACCATCATCAAGTACCTACATGCAACAACCACAACCCAATAACAACTATAACCCACAACCATCATTCAACCAGAACTACATGCAATAATCAATGCCAAATCCCAAAGACATTACAGATCCCACAACTGCAATGAACATGGCACTTGTTCTAATGGCTAATGCATTCAAACTAAACTACTCAACACCAACCAACAACAACCAAATAATTTCATCAAACCCTTGTAATAGGCAGATTGCACAACCGGGTATGAATTTGGGTCAAGACAGACATACGCAGATGGTTGGAGGTAATGGTGAGAATCAGTTTAGCCAGTATACTGGGCAGAATGTTGGGAATCAGAATGGGTATAATGCAGTACAGAATGTCAAGAATCAGGCTGTTCAGAATGCAGTTCAAAATCCGAGCGTTTAGAATGTTGAAAATCAGAATGGGCTTATTGTTGTTCTGAGGATTACTAATCAGAATCCGAATGGGAATGGTAATGTTGTAGTAGCACGGGCTAAGGGTAATGCAAATGGGAATAAAGGTAATCAGATAAGGTGTTACAACTGCAGAGGATCAGGTTATCTTGCTAGGAACTACATAGTCAGACTAAGGAGAAGGGATACTGCTTATCTTCAGACTCAGTTGTTGATTGCTCAAAAGGAAGAAGCAAGTATCCAAATCCAAGATGAAGAGTTTGATTTGATGGCTGCTGCAGCAGATCTTGATGAGATTGAGGAAGTCAATGCAAACTGCATTTTGATGGCTAATTTGCAGCAAGCATCGACATTGGGTACTCAGACTGATAAAGCTCCCGTCTATGATTCAGACGGATCTGCTGAGGTACATCATTATGACAATTGCTATAATAATGATATATTCAATATATTCACTCAAGAAGAGAAGTATACTGAGCTACTCGAGCCCATTCTTGAACCACACCAAGTACAACAAAATGATAGTAATGTTATTTCTAAGGTTTCTAGTGTGGAACAAAGTAGGGGGAGGGGGGACAGTAGATCAACATCCTGTAACTGTTGAGGAAACACGTGCCTATTTTGAATCATTATAGAATAATTTAGCAATGGAAGTTGAGATAGTCAACTCGGTCAATAGCAAAATGAAAGAAATAAAGGCTGATTTGACTACTGAGCTTGCTAGATATAAAAATCAAAAAAAGTGTTTTGAAATTAATCAAGAAAAATATGACAAACTTGAAAGGTGTTATCAAAAATCTGTTTATCAAGAGCAATCTCTTACTAAAAAGATAAATGCACTTCACTTAAGTTCCGCTTAAACGATAACGACTTTGAATGAGGAAATTGCAAATTTAAATAACATGCTTTCAAAAGAAAAATCAAATGTTTCTTCTCTTCTTGAAGAAAAGAAAAAGTTGAAGTCTGATTTCAAAATTCACGAAGACGAGCTTCTTGATAAACAAATTCAACTTGAGAATAAGATAAAGGAACTAGATAATATTTTGGTCAAAACGGGTCAATCGATTCAAACTATGCACATGCTTTCACCTAAGCCAGACTCGTTTTACCACGCCGAACAAAAAATGGCTTTTGGTTATCAAAATTCTTTTTATCTCAAGCAAGCTCAGCAGAAATAACTGATGACATCAAATAATGTCTATTTTATAGCATCATTTATCCCATGTTATTAATCCATTTTTTATAATTATTGCAAAGAATTGTTACTTAATCATTTATATTTGAGAATTGCAGTAATTACGGAGTACTTGGTAAAACTTAGCAAAAGGCGCGCATTCTGGAGCTTAAATGAAGATATTTTGAAGATTATGGATTCTGACTACCAATACGCCGTATCCATCAAGAAAGATACGGCGTATTTGTGCTTGCACTCACCAAAGACAACAAAAGAAACAAGATCTATACGCCGTATCCAAAGAAGATCAATATGCCGTATTAAAGATATAGTATGTAAAGATTCTGGAAGATATCAAGCGTGGTCCCTACTCCAAGAAACCCCAATACGTCGTATCCAACCCATTGGATACACTGTATCGAGACCGACTCCAGACAGGTTAAATATAAAACTCAAAAACGAGTTTTAAGTGTGCTAAATCATATTCTCGATACCTAAACTACAAAAGTCAATTTTAAGAAGAGAAAAAGAGCAGAAGAGGTCGAGCAACGTTATCAATTCCATAGGAGACAACGTGTAATTCCATATACTTTAGTAATCGTTTAATTTTTGGTATCATTCGTTAACTCGATTAGTTTACCTTGGCTAAATAATTGCTCTTGTATTTATTATGACGTTTAAAGGCTAATACGTTCGGGTATTAGCCATTATTATGAAGATTTGAATGTTTGGTTTTGTTTATATCGATTTCTTGATTTATCGTTGAATGCTTGTTTATGTTTATCAATTTATACTTGTTTACGTGCTTTTGTATGCGACCTATCATTCAACTGGATCTAGTGATACGGACCAAGTAATCTAGAGTCTGAGATAGCTCTCTATATAGTGATTTATACATCTAGAATCATAGGATCACAAATATTGTCCTTCTAAATCTGTGTCTAGGATACGCTTCGGGCTTAACTATTTAATTGGATATTGCCAATGGTTTATTGAACGTGTTGACTAGAAGGTAAACCTAGATAATTCAACAAATAACGTAATGATTCCATTGGATAGTTAGACAAGTAAACTACTAGAGTATAAATCACCGTTAAGCGGTAAGTGGGTAAAGTCTCTATGAGCTAGGGTTTAACAAGATCACCATTGCTTTAATCCCTAAGATAGATTATAATCAGCAAATAAGGATGCTTTATGCAGATGCTTTAATTATGACAGAATTAATGTGTCTAGGTCTTAGGAAGAAGTCCCTCCTAAGTCTTAAGAATGATATGCCACCTCGAGAGAAGAAATCATTGCACTTAATAAACAAACCAACGTTCTAATCAGATTAATAATGGTTAATACAGTTTTCTTATATTTGGCTAGACCGCTCTTTTATCTTCTGTTAGTTTGCTTGCGTGGGTTAAAGTACCTTGAATTGATTGTAGTCACCAACCAAACCGTGCCAATCTCTCAGGCTGAAACCCTATTTTTCCCATTAGAATTAGGATTAGACTGACATAGGTTTAGCATAGGATTATAATAGATTAGAATTAACGTAGATTAGATAACCAAGATATTAATAAATTGATAGATCTAACCTCGCTTCAAGTGCGCGACACCCTGCTTACCACGAAACTACCACCGACCGGGTACACTGCCCGTTAGAGTGTTTTCTGGTTTAGTCGGCAAAATATAAATTTAAAACTTAAAACATAAAATTATACACCACACAATGACACACATCAACAAAAAAGTTTGTATAATGGCAAAGTTCTATTAGAAAAGCATGATCATCCTGTTGTGTATGATTCGGAGGAGACTCTAAAACTTGCTCAAGAGAGTCGCTTAAAAATAAAGCAATTGAACAAAGAAATAAAATCAGCAAATTATGCAAAGATTAATCATCTTTCGGGGGTTTTTGTTTCTTAAACGGCCAAGTCACGTGAAGAGTTGTATTTTTCAAATACTTCCAAAATGGCCAATGTTTTTAAATCAATTTCAATACCAAATGAAGAGTTTTCGGATGATACTACACCAAGTGTTGCACGAAAATTTCTAAATGAGGTAAAAAGCACCATTGTGACTCTTCAACGTGTTGTCAAACAAAAAATGACTTTAGATATACACAATTGGTCGTCAAGTGCTCATCAATAGATTCACAAAATTGTAAAAGATGAAATTTTACCTATCGTTAACCAAGTTGATGCTAGAGTTTAAAATTTCGAAATACAATTTTTGAAAGAAGCAGCCAAATTTGTTCGAGACTACAAATCTCTTACAAAAGAAGCTGATGAATCTCTTGCTCAGCACAAGGCATTGGAATTGGAAATTGAACGTCTCTTGAGAGCAGTTGTCAGCCAGGATATTATGTCTATTGTGCAAAGTAATTCTGTTGTAGATACATCAAATCTCTAAACTGAGCTTGAACGTACGAAAGAACGATTTGAAAATTGTATCATTAAAAAGAAGAATGAATATGCTAAACTTTGGAATGATTGGTACAAAAAATGTGAAGGGTGCAAATATGAAAAAATTTCATACAATAAAGCTTATAAAGACATGCAATAAAAGATCAAACGGTTGCAAGCTTAGTTAGGAGATCAAAAGGGTAAATGTGAAGATACTCCATGTGTATCAGATACCCTTGATCCTTTGTCTTAGAAACTAGAGAATAAGAACGTGGAATCAGAGTTTCAGGTTTTGAATTATTCTAAAGAAAATGCTCATTTTAAGACCACATACAAGAACCTGTTTGACTCTATCAATGTGACACGTACTCAAACCAAAACAATAATTGAATCTTTGCAAAAACAAATTACATGGTACGATTTATGAAAATGCTAAGTTAAGAGCTTAGTTATTTGATAAGGTTTTTGAACAAAAGGACATGACCAAAGGTACGAGTGTGAATACTAAGTTTGCAAATCAATCAAACTTGAAGAAACTGCTTTTGCAACCTCCTAGAAACCATTCTGTTGTTCGACAACCAAATGCGTTTCAATCGGAACGACCAAAACGAGTTCCTCCCAAGTTTGTTAAGTCAAATGATTTGTCAAACCCAATCACTTCAAACTCGGTACCTACCACCAAAGAATCAAAAGTTGTGGAAAATGATAAAGTGATTGCCCCTGGAATGTTTAGAATTGATCCCCATAAGGCTTCTAGGCAAGATAAATTTGTGCCTATTAACAAAGTTAGAGCAAGCGTTAGGACAAATCCGATCACTGCTTCACAACCTCATGTCATCACTAAGAAAGTTATTAATTCTGGCTCAAATGGTTTCTTTTTTACAGGAGTAGACATCACTACTAAGACCATGAGGCCACAACCTAGGAGTAATACAAAGAATGATAGGGTCCCTTCTGCGTCTCAAAGTAGTTGCATCAAGAATAAAGAAGTTGAAGTAGAAGAACACCATATAAATTTATTGCTTTTTAAGAATAAGAAACATATGTCATCTGAATGTAATAACGTTAAGCTTGCTATTCGGAATGATAAATATAAAGTTGTTTGTGCTATGTGTAAGCAATGTTTAATTACTACTAATCATGATGTCTATGTGCTTAATTATGTGAATGGCATGAATTCTGCTAATGTTTCAAAAACTACAAATCAAAAGAAACATAAGCCACAAGTCAAGAAACTGAAGAAAGTAGGGTCCAAAGAACGACTTGCTTCACCTAAGCCTAGTAAACCTAGAATTTGCCTTAGGTGGTCACCAACTAGAAGAATCTTTTACCTATGTGGAAAAATAATTGAATCCAGAGACTCTAAGTGTAAGTCTGACACCTCTGTGTGTGATGATGAAAATGCTTCTAACCCTCAGGAACCTACAATCAAATGGTTTCTAAATTCCACTTCTGTTCTTGGCAGGTTATCCAAATTTGTTTATGGTGCGTCAACTCGGGTTGTTCCAAGCATATGACCGGGAATCTAAAGCTTATCATCAATTTCGTCTGGAAGTTTTTGAGAAATGTTTGCTTTGTAAATGATCATGTTGCTATAATTCTGGGGTTTGGTGATCTTTAATGGGGAAATATATTAATCATAAGGGTTTATTTCATTGAGGGCTTGGGGCACAACCTATTCTCGGTTAGGCAGTTTTGTGATTCAGATTTAAAGGTCGTTTTCAGAAGAAACACATGTTTTGTCAGAAACTTAGAAGGAGTTGACTTGTTAAAAGGAAATCACACAACAAACCTTTACACCATCAATCTCCATGATATGGCCTCTGCTTCTCCAATTTTCCTCATGGTTATGGCATCAACGTTTATCCCACCTTATATTTGACACCATAAATGACCTTGCCAGAAATGATCTTGTGACCGGTCTTCTAAAATTCAAATACCATAAAGAACATCTTTGTCCCTTATGTGAGCAAGGAAAAAGCAAAAGGGCATCGCACCCACCCAAACTAGTTCCAAATTTTAAGCAGAGGTTACACCTTCTTCTTATGGATTTGTGTGGACCAATGAGAATTGCAAGCATAAATAGAAAGCGTTATGTTCTGGTGGTTGTGGATGATTACTATCGTTACACTTGGGTACACTTTCTCAGATCAAAAGATGAAGCACCAAAAGTGATTAAAACCTTCTTGAAGAGAATTGCTGTCCTACTTTAATCTCCTGTCATCATCATAAGAACTGACAATGGCACTGAATTCAAAAATCAAATCCTTAAAGAATACTTTGATAGTATTGGCATCTCTCATCAAGCGTCTTCTGTCAGAACACCTCAACAAAATAGAGTCATGGGACAAAGAAATAGACATTAGTAGAGGCTGCTAGAACAATGTTGATTTTCTCTCGTGCTCCGTTATTCTTATGGGCTGAAGCGATTGCTACCGCGTGCTACACTCAAAACCGCTCCATCATTCACCGTCGCTTTAACGAAACACCATATGAGCTCATTAACGGTAAAAAACTGGATATCTCCTTTCTACATGTATTTGGGGCTCTCTGTTATCCCAAGAATGATCATGGAGATATTAGGAAGCTTGGTACGAAAGGTGATATTGGCTTTTTCATTGATTATTCTGCTGATTCTTGTGCTTACAGAGTTTACAACCGAAGGACAAAGAAAATCATGTAGACAATGAATGTGACATTTGATGAACTTTCAACTATGGCTTTTGAACAAAGCAGTTCAAAACCCGGGCTTCAAAGCATGACTTCTGGACAAATCAGTTTAGGACTCGATCTTACTTATGCTCTGTCAACAATAACAACTCAACTACCAACTGAACGTGAATTGGATTTACTGTTCAAAACTATGTATGATGATTACATTGGTGGTCAACCGTCAGTTGCTACAAGAACTGCTCCGGCTGCTCAAGCACCTCAAGTTCTTCAGACTCCAACGGCAACTACAACGATAGCAGACACCGCACCGATACCAACAAATTCATCCTCTCAAGTTACCAATATTCCAAACACTTCACAGGATGTTGACGGGTTGGAAACACAACAACAACATGTTCAACATCAACCCGCAACAATTGCTGATGATGTTCCAAATGCTATGTTCGATGGGAACACGTTTGTTAACCCTTTTGCTACTCAATCTACAAGTGCTGTTGAATCATCATCTTCACAATATGTGGATCCATAGAACATGCATACGTTTTACCAATCATACCCTCATGAATATCAGTGGACTAAGGATCACCCTCTGGAACAAGTGATAGGAGAACCCTCACGACCAGTTTTGACAAGGAATCAACTCTGATCAGATGGTGACATGTGCATGTATGCATTAACGGTGAGCACTATAGAACCAAAGAATGTCAAAGAGGCTATGACCGACCCTTCATGGATTGAATCAATGCAAGAAGAGCTTCTTCAGTTTAAAAGGCTTGAGTATGGGTGCTAGTTCCTGCTCCAGATAACATAAAACCCCTAACTATGAAATGGTTATTCATAAACAAGCATGATGAAGAGAACACGGTCATCCAAAACAAGACTCGTCTGGTTATGAGAGGGTACCACCAAGAGAAAGGAATATATTTTGAAGAATCCTTCGCTCTGGTTGCTAGAATGGAAGCTATCAGGATATTCTTGGCATATGCTGCACACAAATCGTTCACTGTGTTTCAAATGGACGTGAAAACTGCTTTCTTGCATGGTACGTTAAAAGAAGACGTGTACGTGTGTCAACCTAAAGGTTTCATCGATGCTGATCATCCAAGCCATGTCTACAAGTTAAAGAAGGCACTATATGGGTTAAAGCAAGTACCAAGAGCGTGGTACGAGACAAAGAGGTAATTAGTCGAGGGGGATCGAGATTCTTAGTTTTCTAAGTGCTTACTCATAGCATTGCGTGAGGATACAACAATATCTTAGTATGGGGGATTTTAGTATGTGCCTAAATACATATACCTTTGACCTTTAAAATCGGACTTAAATGACCAAAACGTACCAAAAATACCTTGTATTTGTATCTTTTCATTTATATTGTGCAGGAAATGGATATCCGACAAAAGGACAAAAAATCAAGAAAAAACGAACAAAACCAAGCACGGAACGGAAAGAGTGTAAAAAAGACAAACTCAAAGTCAACAAAAGGCAAAGGTCAAAGCCGAAGCCAAAATCGAGGAAATACTTAATGAGCCAACCCGCACCCATCTAATGGGCCGGGACAGCCCATTAAGGTATTTATACAAAGACTACATAAGCCTAAAGCCTTAAAAGCCCAAAATCCTCTTAATTATAAAAAGGCCCAAACTGCCAATGACAAGCCCCAATCACCCCTAACTGTCATTAGTCCCCAAAAGGACTGTGGGTGTAACATGACAAAACATTGAGGGACCATTTCTGCCAAGTCCTCATATCTTTTACACCACAAGGACTTTCGTTGCAATAACACTTATCAAGATAAGGGACTTTGTTTGCCAATTCACCAAACTTTTCCCACTATTTCCCACTCACCCGTTTATAACAAACACTGTAAATATCTTCCCATTTTCCCCCAAAGCCTCTACCCTACTATCATTGTCTTCTACCCATACACCCTGCACCTCTATTACAAAACATCACTATCAACATCAAACCCCACAACATAAAACACATTTCATGTTTGCAATCCCTAGGAAATTTGTCATTCGTTATGGGAACTATATCACAAAAATTGAGGGTTTAGATCAAAAGGCTTGGTGAGCACTCATATTGGAGGGTCAAGATTGAGCTTATGAAGTCCTCACAAAAGAAACACAACTAACACAAAGGCTTGAAGACACACTGCCTATAAGAAGACAGAAGAACAGAGAGATTAGTTTGGTTTTTAGTTGTAAAGTTTACTTTTCAATGTTTTAAATTTATGTTTTAAGTCTTTTAAATTCAAGCTTTGTAATCATCGTTTAAAAGTTAATGCAAAATTTCAAGTTTACAAGTTATTTTCATATTCTGTCTTTTAAAGCATAATTTCCTATTCACAAACAATTTCTCATAAGCTCATTCAACTGTGTTATTCATTTAAGCTTTTACAAAAGCTTTTTATTACTTTACTGTTTCATTAAGAAAGGAACATGTTTTCAAGAACTTTGGAGCAAGGCAAATTAAGGATGGCCTTGGTTTAGAGCTTATGGGTAAGCTATAGGTATTTCATAAGCTGGTTTGGGTGTTAAGTACTTGTCAAAAGCATTTGGACCTTTGTAAGATCTTAATTTTCCCTTTTAAGCTCAATTTTTATGTTTTACTGTTCAATAGCTTATTGTGCTTATCTGTGCTTATTTTTGGATTATTTATGCTTAATTTGTCTTTATGATGCTTATTGAATTTAGTTTGATGCATGATTTATTCTGTTTTAGCTTGAATATTAATTTTTGGAATCTAAAGGGGTGTTTGGGTTAAGAGGTCAAACGGGTCAAAATGGTTTAAAATTCCTTTTGGGTCACTTGGCTATCTTTGACAGCCCTTTGTAAGTTGTTTTTGATCTATTTTTCCAAGTTTTAAAGTTTTAAGGTTTGTGTTAAGTCTTTTTCTAAAAGGGTGTGTTAAACTGTGGTGGCAAAACAGTTTTAATAGCTTATTTGATAAGATTGTTTAAACCAACATTTGAATGTTGCTTATGTGTTCTTTTTAAGTGTCAAATGCAATAGTCAAGTTCTTGTGGTTTACTTTTGTTCTTGTCAAAGACTGTCAAAGAGTTTTTTTTTTGTTTTCAAGGTTTTAAACAGCATTTTTCAATTCAAAATTCAGATAAGTTAAACTAGGTTTTAGAAGGTGAAATTTCTTGCACAAGTAGGTCTTAGTATGGTGTTTAGCTGTTTAAGCTTGTTTTACATTCTTAACTAATTTTTCTAGATTAAAATCAAGCCTGCATAAGCTACTTTTACTTTGTATGAAAACCAAACTTAGCATATACTGAGTATGGTTAGCTGTTTCAAATGGCTTTTTTACAGCTTAATTTTGTTTCAAACTGTTTATTAATTGCTGATTTAGCAACTTTGGAGGATAAGCTTTAAGAATATACAAGTCTTTTTTCCATAAGGATCTAATAGGTTGCTTAAAATTAAGCCCTAAAATGCCCCCTTAGGCTGTTTGATGGGCAGTTTCTAGGATTTAGCTTGTTGGCTTTTATGTGCTTATCAGCTTGTTTCTTTAGCTTATCTTTGCTCCAAGTGCTTATTAGGCTAGTTTTAAGATACTGGTAGCTCATTTGACCTTAGGATAAAGCTTATTAGAGCCTATTTGCTTTTTAGCTTAAATTTTTTTAGTAGAAGTCCTTTTAAGTAATCCTGTCATTTTAGCTTATTTTAGCTCATCCTCTTTGCTTATTATTGTTTGCTCATGCTTATTAGGTTTAGAACTTTATTTGTTTAAGCTTATTTTTCCCTTTTCATTGCTTATTGTGTTTTAAAAAGCCAAAAAGTTTAGCCAAAATTCACTTAGTTTTAAAAAAAAGCCAATTGTCATTTTTAAGCTCATTTTCTGAGCTTATTATAGCTTTTCAAAAATAATTTACGTTGCCGATTTCGTTTTTAATTTCGTGATTGCTTTCGTTTTAGGGTTTCTTTTACTTCTTTTTGCATTTTATTAGTAGAAATAGATTCCAAATCATATCTTTGATTATTGAAGCATAATTCCCAAACCGATTCTCGATTTTTAAATTCACGCCTCGTTGGGACATAACGACCCGGGAATCATACTTTCGGATTTACTACATTGAGAGATTTTTGATTCTTATCCTTGTTATATATTTATATATTTATTATATTTATATATATTTTAAAGGGTTGATCAAGAGCTTGTCAGTTTTTGGCGCCGTTGTCGGTGAGGCCGTGAGACGATTATTGAGTTGAAGTTTGTTGTGCCTTGAAGACCCTTCCTTGTGAAGTTATTTTCTTTATAAAAATATAAAAATACAAAAATATTTTTCATTTTCTTTTATTAGTATATAAAAACAAGAAAAATAAAAAAAAATAAAAACATTGTCCTAAATAAAGATAAACAATTCATCATCAATATAATGCTTTCCACTCACAGGTCTATGTTAATGATATTATCTTTGGTTCTACAAACCCTAAGTATACCCAACTATTTTTCGAGCTCATGAAAATCCGCTTCGAAATGTCGATGTTGGAGGAAATGACGTTTTTTCTTGGTCTCCAAGTTAACCAATCCCCCTGTGGCATCTTCATAAACCAGTCCAACTACATGTTAGAAATCCTCAAAAAATATAGAATGGAAACTTGCGATCCCGTTGGAACTCCAATGGAGATCAAAGACAAGCTTGACCTAGACCAAAATAGGTCTCTAGTCGATACAACGAAATATCATAGCATGATTGGTGCCCTAATGTATCTTATGTCAAGCAGACCGGACATTGTACATGCTACTTGTTTATGTTCTCGGTACCAGGCTAAGCTAACCGAGAAGCATCTCAAATAGGTTAAAAGGATCTTTCATTATCTTTGGGGAACCGTCATTATGGGTCTCTGGTATACGAAGGATTCTGGTTTTGAACTAATCGGATTTTCAGATGCTGATTATGCAGGATGTAAAGACACCTTCAAGAGTACTGCCGGTGGAGCTCATTTCTTGGGTGAAAAGCTGGTTAGCTGGTCCTTAAAGAAACAAGACTGTACGGCGCTGTCAACTGTGGAAGCATAATATGTGTCTCTATCTGCTTGCTATGCCTAAGTCCTTTGGATGCGGACACAGTTAACGGATTATGGCTATCACTTCAACAATATTTTAATCTATTGTGATTCGAATTCACCCATAGCCATATCCTGCAACTTGGTCCAACACTCGAGAATAAAACACATCGCTATTCGCTACCATTTCATAAAGGAACACGTGGAAAAGGGTACGATTGAACTGTATTTTGTCAAGATGGATTACCAACTGACCGACCTCTTCACCAAAGCTCTTCTGGTGGATCGATTCAACTATTTGGTCCGTCACCTTGGTATGCGCAGCTTGTCTCCTCAGGAACTTGAACGTCTTGCAAAATCTCAGTAACTCTTTGTATATATTTATTAGAAAAAGAAAAATAAAAAAAAATATAAAACCTATAAAAGCAAAAGACAAAATCAAAAATTTCAAAAATACCAAAAATATTCTTCTTTGACATGTCTCTCGACAATCGATAACATTTACGTACCTAGAAATGTTGATTAATATTGACACGGGTATATAAATGAAGTTCGAGCGAGAGTTTCAAATGCTTTCAAAACATGCCTTTTCAAACTTTTTCTGTATGACTTCTAAGTAAATTTCAGCTTAGGACTCGAACTCTAAAGAAAGAAAAATGTTCATTTATGTACATTTATCCTAAACAACGAGAAGTTCATTTCTTCTCGGTCTTGAGCAAAGTCATATAAACATTCAAAGTTTTGAATGCTCAAGAGAAGTATTAAGGAAAATGATGGTAAATAAGATATATCTCACATATTTTCCTGTTGAGCACAATTTTTCAAGATATTTTCTAAAATAAAATTTCTTAAATTCTTTCAAAATTGTGTGCTCAACAAACTCACACTCTAAAGTTTCACTCTATTCTATTATTGAGGGGGAGTATAAAAATTAGTTCATTCTGCATGTACTCCTGTTCTCCCAAGACTTAGTTAGCCTCATGTGAATTCCGCACATTAACTTGTTTTTAATTCACTAATTTGTCAAAAATTATCACCACATATGCAATTTTTAAGGGGGAGAATAGTGATTAAAATGTGATCAATACGGCTTAATAATGGATAAGATCTCTTGAATTTAAGTGCGTCCCCAAACCTCACATGTGCAAAACTCTTTCATAATATGGCGCATATGTGTAGGGGGAGCTTTTGGTGATATAAAAAACTATCAATGTGTTATAAATGATTTCTTGAACACGTTGATTGATTTTTAATTGTTTTATGACTACTATGGAAATACCAAAGACCGACCAACTGTTGTTTCTTACGGTGTTATAAGGAAATTAAGAATAGGTATTTTGTTTCATGATCCTGCCAGAACCGGAGGGAACACTCCAATAGATAGAATAGAAGTCCTTAGGTATGATTGAAAAAAAGGAGTAAAGTGAGATTGGGAAGAATGTTATCTAAGGTATGAGTTATCACCGGAACAAACCCAACAAGGTGATAATGAGGACGCGTTGGAATAACATTGAAGGGGTTAAATAATGAAAAAGAATTGTAAGGATAAAGGGTGTAAAGAAAGAAGCCTCCATATAACCTAGGCAGAAACCGGGTCAATGCATAATCTATCGGTAATCACAAAGATGATTCTGATATTGAAGACAAGTCATCATAGACCCAGTGATGCAATGCATAACCCTCCTTAGCCACTCAAGGTCTCTTAAAAGACACTTGTTTCATTTCTCACGAAGTACAATACGCTT